>JAQFYG010003431.1:0-12576 GCA_034694325.1 Entomobrya corticalis | reverse complement strand
CAAGCAATCGACTAACTTTCTTATCGTAAAAAACCGTTTTCTGTCGAAAACTGCATCAAGTAATATAATTTGACCGCTCAATCGTAAAAACTGCGAGGTCAAGAGAACGGAGCTCTAAAATATGTATCAATTGATATAATTCTAGGAAGATCAAAGTATAGTTTACATAACTGAGTAGTTTTATCATATTGCCTTGAATGGATGTTTTTCTTTTTTGTATGAAACCTATTACTGTTAGCAATAAAGAATCCCTAATTCTCCTTTATAAATGAATCCATATTCATAAGAAACTTCTATTTAGTACTTAAGTGAAAAATAATTTTTTCAACAATTGAAGACAATGAAAATATTCATGATTGTTCTTTATTGCGTATTTTACATTTCTGAATTTTGATAGACAATACACAGCAGAATTCGAGTTTCAATTAAATTTGAAATGAAGCTAGTTCCAGATGCTACAATAGTTATGGTGCATTTTATATGAAAAACGAAAAGTGTCAATATATTTTGAATATCATAAAAGATTAAATTTAAACTTCAATTTTACAATGGGCTACATAAAAATGTAATTTTAAGACGCATATAACAAAATAAAAAACTATTTAACATATCCAACAGTGAATGCACATACATACGTATATGCCATGTAAATATTGCCAAGTGGGAATACTCGGAACGGAATAACAATAACATGCAGCGGAAAGAGCGTTCAAAACCCTCAATAGCTTTTATTGAATTGTACGACGAAACAGGAAGCTCTGATCTCGAATTCCAATGGATAGTAGTCTGTATTCTCTAGGGAAAACCTCATGGATTCAGTTACTTTGAATAAACGACGACAAAAAAATGATCACGGTCTTTCCTCAGAATCCCTTTTAATGACATACAATTCATGATTCCTTGTAAGGTAAGCCCTTCAAGGTGAACTGTGTTTGAAATTGAATCATAAAATGTCCGTATAAATGCCATCCAAAAGTTACTGAGTGCTGAAACGGTTGTGGAAATAGGAGATCCCATATGTATTTAAGATACCTCTTACCTTTTTGCTCAAATGTACACAGCCTTGGCTTTTTCAGCCAACAATAAACCCTGTCATGAAAACAGCCTTCCTAACAAATATGCTTCCTACACTTTTTCATGACTTGAATTCAATTATCTAAGTACAAATTTTCAGTTAATGAAACCAATGTAATGAAAAAGGTAGGTGGGAAAAATAATGTTTCATGGCTTCTCACATAATGATCGATCGCTCAATTTTACTAAAACCGTGTTAATTAAATTTAAAGTTGAACCAGACGGTGAAACCTGCAAAAAGATGAGCGATGACATATTATGAAAACATATTCTTTGCAAATAAGTTTTAGCATCTGCCAAGTACAAGTTTCCTTATATATTCTATTAACATGCATTCTGAATTATCAGGGAAATTACCAAATGAAATGAAGTCCAGGTGTGGTGCTTACTAAATTGAATGAAAATGATTTTTAATTTAATATAAAAATGAAATGAGGACTGCTGCTGAGAAACGATAAGTACAGTATTCAGCACATGTGTCAGTGCACGTATGTTATTCAATTTGCAGAAACGTTAATGGAAAAATAATATCATGTTACATATTTTTATATGACTTTCCCACAACTTTCCATTCTCTGCAAAATGATATTATAACCGCAGGAAGAGGAGAGAGATCTTTCCAGAAAGACATTTTATATACTAACTCGTAGTTCCCCATCAACAGCCTGTTGTAACTTTCCCTTACTTCATTGTTATTATTATGAAGGAGTAGTATCCTCTTTCTTCGTTTGAAAAGTTTTTTTTCTCCATATAATACAATTACCTTTGTGAGAGCCTGTGTAATGAGTTATGACAGTATCCATTTCCACAAAAGACAAATTCTGTAACAGCTCACAAATTACAACTTCTTTCTTTCCGCTCTCATCTGTCCCTCTCGTTTCGGCTGATGTTGACTATATCTGTTTCTGCTTTTCCTTTCCCACAAACAAGCACTTCTTTGTAAACGAGATGTACATTCTCTTCTCACAACAACACCAAACACTCAAGGGAAACTCGTTTAGAAATTAAGATGATGATTTCGTACTGTAGTATTTATAGAGAGCCCTACATATCCTTCTTTCTAGTATTTAATATCCTGGCCAGTTTTCTCGTAAGTTAGGTCGGTGTGGTATATGCTTTGTGTCCGTGCGTGATATGAGGAGAACATGAGCATGACCCAACAAGAAGAAAAGAGACGAAGATATACGACTGGCAAAAATGATAGGATCACTCACTCAGTGCTGACGATGAGTAGTAGTTTATCAAAGGAAATGCAAGCATGCAAGGGAAGAAGGTATCGAGAAATTCATAAACCAACAAGAAGAAGTTTTATATCAACCAGTTACCTGCTGCTTGGTTTCCGTTTTTCTCCCTCTTTTGTTTACCTTTGCCAATTTTTCTATCTATTATGTCCACACATCAAGGCAGAATAATAGTTCTTTTCCGATTAAACCAATGGAGAAAGAAGAAAAGAGTACCGTCCTGTATGACAGTTCTCCAATTATCTTCTTTGTTCATATCGGAGAGAGATATTACGTATGTCAAATACACGAATCTAATAAGTCTCCAAGAAAAGAAAAGAAAGCTTATTGGAAGAATGAAAAAATGAGGTAAAACATGAAACGTATGTTTGGTGTAGAAGCATACATTCAAGCATATAGAATCCTATTTTAGGATGTATATGGCATCTCCAGAAATCATTACCGTCAAAGGAGACAAATATTAAGATATAAAGTAAATACACACCTTTCATGTGTCGGGCATGATAATATCAGAAGTTAGGCTGTCAGATATAAACTGGATTTAGTTAGTTTACCAAGAATAACTGCAGGAAAACTGATAATTTGGCAGAAAATATGCCACGTAATTTTCTCCAATTTACCATCATGACCGATAGTTGTCAAATATAAACATTGAGTAAATCTATAAATAACTACACCTACTCATAAAATACCTTTCTATACAAATATTTTAATAAATAACTTCTAAAACAGGATGTGGAAAGTAGATTACTTTCGCTTTACAAATAGTCGGGGTGTAAAAACATACTCCAATTCATTTCCAAAACTGTCTGTTTCGTGACATTTTTATGTACTTTTTATTACACATTCGAGTATTTTTTTCTCTCTGTAATTTTACATCATTCCTAATATACCCGCATGAAAGTAAGTAAATAAATAGGTTTATAAAAAGTGAAATGACAGACAAACTAATAACTCGTTCTATTATCCACTCTTTCTAACCGTGTGCGTGACCAAACATGCTACGTTAATAAATTCTAAGCTTAGACACAGCAATTTATTTTTTGTTTTTGTTATTTATCAGTCGGTACTTTCCTATAAAAAGGCTAAAATATTATAGTTTTAAACATATCCATATAGACATTGGTTTGTACGCCAAACCTTTTCTACAGATGAATTCTTCTTACCTTGGAGCATCGTTGACTAAGGCGAGTTTTCCAAAGTCATCTCCTTCAAAAAGGGATGTGACGGCCCCTTTGCCACGGATGACCACATTCACGGATCCTTTAAGAATGATATACCAGCTTTTACCCTCATCTCCTTGGTGGAACACTAGATGACGACATGAAAGATAAAAACGAGAAAATTTTCCCCATTAAATGTTATCTGATCTGTAAATGGAGTTCGTGATCCAAAAAGGAAAAACCAACGAATAAATATGTTGATGCTGATATCAAAGCCCGTTTGTTACTTTCAATTTTATATAAAATATCCTACTCCCTTTTCTCAAGTAGGCTTTACTTGGGAATGTATTGAATTTTCACCGGTTGGAAAACTCCATTCTATTTCTACCTTTTTATCCCTATTTCCAGAAAATGTTATTGTCTGCGTCTTACGCATCCATAAAAAGCATGCATTGGACTCGAGGAAAGAATTTTCACCAACAAGTAATGGTTTGTTGAGGGTAATATGATACGTGCTTTCTCCTATGTGACGGCGGGTTGCATGTTTTCGCCGAATAGTTCGCCGTGGAGTAAAAACAAGTATCACATAGAGTTCTCTATGTGATACTTTTTTTTACTCCAAAAGCCTTTGTGTTCTCCGAAACTTAGGGTTATGATGTTTTCGTGGATATTGCATACCGTTACTTTCTGTTCAATATTAATAATAAATAGAAAACTCTTCAACTTCTTCTACGTTGTATCTCCTTATTCTAAGAATCGCATTAAATATTTTTCACTTACTTAATATTCGTGAGGCTTATTTGCTATTTTCTTGGAGAATGAGTTATTAGATGTCATGAATTAAAGCCTTTCAGCGTAAACTAAATTCACAAGCAGTACTAGAGCAATCCAGTACTTAATCCTTCATTGCATAATATCCCTTTTCAATGACGATGTCTATGTTTTCATCTCGCAGCGGATTTGTCTACTTTCAGCTCAGTATCTTCTTATCTAACGATCAAATGAAGAAACTAAATCCGAAAGCTTTGTATTTCATCTATTGTGTGACCTGTTTGAATTCACTGTCCCACTTTAAACTTCTTTCTTCCTTTGTATGAAAATTACTTACAAAACCCAAAATAAATAGGTAGTCGGCAGTCGGGTGCAATTTTAAATGCATTTGCTCTTGGAAGAATTTATGACATCAAGTATCAATTGAAACATGTGTAACGAAAAACTGCAAACATTTTAGAGTGCCTGTTACTTCTTGGTTTCGCAATACATTCCATTAGTTGCTAAGTTTGACTAGATCAATAGATTATGTTTTTGCCTACGACATGAAACCAAAATTAAGCATAATGATATCCCTTGCATAATGTTTTACCGAGAAAAAAGATTTCCATTTAATGCTCCGCTACCTTAATGTGATAACATGCAATTTTAAGTTCGTATAAGTACAGTTACTACCACCTACCGATACATGTTCGTGCGAGTTATTAATTTGCAAAATGCATTAGTCAAGTTCATGTATGGAAATCTGGAGCTTTCTCACAACTTGTAAATGTATCTACATAATAATATTCCGGAAAATCCGAAAACTAGCCTATCACCTCACGCGAATAAATTCAGAAGAATAAAAATCCGCTTAGAAAGCCTGTATGACACAAAGTCGAATAAAGAGCACGTTCTTCTTAGATACATGCAAAAATAATAAGGAAGGTGATCTTTGTGTGAACAAGGCTATAAAACACAAACTCTCCGCCCTTTTAACAATTTGCGCAAATTTAAAAATGAACGTGTAATTACTAAAGTGGCTATTGCCAGTACAATTTACAAGATACACAATAATGTAAACTTTCTCAAATAGCATGTACAACCCTATAATTATAGGGCTGTTTCGTAAAGTCATTATGAACTTTTTTTACGGAAGTACTGATTCTTGCATGCGATACGACGAGCAATCTGATGAATTCTTAACTATACTAACTGTAGCATTAAAATGGATAGAAAAATTGAAAATTTCACATGGTATTTGTCAACAATTCAATTATAATGATAGTGTAGATAAAAATGAACTATAATAAAATATATCAATTGCACGTTCATCAAATAATATCTTTCGGTTCATCAAAGCTTGCAAAAATTGAAGACCATATTGACATGCATTTTTGGATTAAAAACAAACTTACGTATTGTTCCGTTGGTGGGATGTGCTTCGAAGACAATAACTCCTGCCAATTCTCGTTTGACAGAATTTGACAAGTGGGCTAATGCTTTGATATGAAGGAGTTCCTCATAAATCATCTATAAAACACAAAGTATGAAATGACATTAGAACGATTTTGGGTTAATTTAGTTAACATTCTTTATGTGGAGTGGACACGTCATGAAAATTAGAATAGCGAACTTAGCCTACCAACTCAAAGAATTAGGCAGTTACTGTGCATTGTCATTGTCACCTATGTACAACAGTTCTCTATTTGTATTGTTACTTGTTTTAAATAAATTGTAGTCACTAACCTCGAGATCGTCGGTAGTTCTCTCATAAGAGGGTTTCCTCAGAATAAGGCGCATAATCGCATCCGGTGCCCGTTGGGCCAAATACGCCAAGACTTCAGGGCATTTCAAATCAGCTTCCCTTTCATCGTCTGGGCTGGGAAGGCCTCTAGACCAGGAGCGACTCTGAAGCTCACTCTCAGCATCAATGGTGAACCGGTAGAATATGTATTTGTCTCGAAAGGGGTATTCTACAGTAACTGGTTTTCAAAAAATACAAATCAAATAGATTATAAGATTAATATGCGCATGATATAAGAAAACTGTAACAAACGTACATTTGTAATAACGCACGATTAGAGTCTATTATAAAAACAGCATTTATTCGTTTTCATTTAATGACGTTTATTGCCCGCCACACAATAATAATCAACAATTCATATGTGCCTGACTACATTTTGATCTGAACACATCATAATATCAATTTTTCAAAATTGTTCATTCTTGTTTTCACTCTTCTGCAGTCTTGACAAGACAGGTGAATTGAATCGAAATCCACATGCACGTTGGATGCAAATTTAAAAGACAGAGCAGGAATTAAATAGAAACATATTAAAACTTGTCATGTTTCTTTCATAAAAGCTTACATTGTTATTGACTCTTTCGTATTTGCAACATCGCACCGTGCATCAACACGAATGCAGATAACAAAACAGGGTCTAGGTACATGCCACACCATGCCACAGTCTAATCTTTAAGCAGTCTCTAAGACATGAATTCCATTAATGCATGGTATATAATATGCATATCAGTTGTTTTTTTCATTCATTCATTTTCATTTCATTCTCATCTTGTACTTTTATGATGCGTTGTTCATTGATAATCAATTCCTAGTCATTCAAGGAAAATTGCTGGTAAGCAATATTGATATTAATAATAATCATATATTATACCTACGTGCTTCCTCTTCTTTTCGTCATTTTTATTTGAGAAAACTACATTTGTCTAAAATATTACAAAAAATAGCAATAAAACTGTGCGTGCGTCCAAACCAGCAAATGAAGTGAAGGAATGAAGAGTAAAATATACACCTCCTACTTGTAATAAAGAGACCATATATGTAATATCATCTAAACTAGATCATAAAACCACCTGAATGTTGTGAAAAATCGACATCTCTTTTGTATTGAGAGAAAATGTAATTTTAGTTTATGATGCTACCAAAAACGCAACGTGTACTAGTGACTAGTATTATATTATGCACACATGTACTTAAACAAAGTTGTTGGGCATGCGTCAGTAGGTTATTGGTTTCAGCAGTAAATAATTTTCGTGAAATACCTGTATTTTCCACTTGAAATTTTACCTACATTCTCAAAAGATTCAAAACGCTGGTGGTGGTGATAGCGTACCCAAATTTGCCACTTGGCAAGGACGGATGAATGTTAAGAGATATATCGCTGTTGAGCTTGAGCTGCTGGTTTTATTTTAAAAGCATTCATAGAGATTAGTTGGACGGATGTAAATTTTAATGTTTAAAATTCAGCAAATTACTGTAATAGCAATAGGTAACTGTGAAGTGCTTATTATGGTTGTTGATCATTAAATGCCGCCTTTAATTGGTTTTAAAATGTGTCAGTTCGTAACTCATAACTTGCAGCATTTTCATCCTAACACAAAAACGATTAAAGAAACGATGCTAGCTGCTAACAGATTCAGATGCGGTAGCTGAAATATGGCAAGCGTTTGTAGAGTGACATGTATATTGCTTTCTGATGTGTTGATTTTGTACTTAGGAATTTCTTTCGAAGCTTTTGTCTGGTTCATCCGGTAGGATTGCATTTTACAGGAGGACCTAGTGTTTACGTGCTGGTTTGTTTTACTTGAGCTGAGCACATCCAAATTGTCAATTTCGCCTAAATAGCTAACTGAAAGACGACTAATGATTAACTAGCAGCGAAACGATGACAGACACTACAGCAGAAGGGAGCATTGCAATTGAAATTGCAAAAAGGAAGAAACACGATGCTCTACTGCCAAGACAAGTGAAATGCAATAGTTGAGAAGTGAATTTGTAAAATTATAATAATACTAAAACTAATGAAAGAAGGATGGATGGGGAGTCAAGGTGTATCCACCCACATGCTACACCAACGGCAACACAATCTCGATCATTTAAGCATCTACGTATATTTATATCTTCATTTCTGTCATCATAGCCATTATTATCTATCCTTATCATATCTTTCCTTCACATTCCTATAGCGTCACTAACACTTTTGCTCCCTTTACTCCTGCTCCTGATTATGACTACACGATGACGATGATAATTTTTGGCAAATAAAAAGATACAATAAAATTCACAGCGTCAACTGAGAACAATCAAACGATTTATCAAAAGGTAACATCTTGCCTGACAGAAAACATGGTGAAATTATTATTTTTTCACTCTGTGGGAAACTCGTCGCTTGATTCTGTCATTTGTCATCAACAGCAAATGTGTCCCAAAAATTACGAGCCTCGTGTGGAGTGCTGTTAGTAGTTGCTTTTCTTGCTACTTTTGCTACAACTTCACTTATAAACTCAAAGAGACAAATAAAAGTGAGCATGTAGACGTGGTGTAGGCCTCCTGGCACATGGGCACATCCCTTCAGATGAAATACTGTCAAGACAAGGCAATAATTCACCTGAAGACATTCATGCATTCTCAACAAAATGAGAAATTTCGTAAAGGACAAAGTATGCACATACATAACAAGGAAAAGAGGAAAACAGTGGGTGAAAGAAAGTTGTCAAGCTAAAAAGTTTTGTTGGTTGACCAAGGGCCGCCACTAAAACCTTTAAACATTGAACAATAAATCGAAAAAATAGAATTCCTGCTCATCTCCTTCAGTAAGTCACAGGCAAAAAGGAAGAGTCATTTGTCTGAATAATTTATTGGTATGCGTTTAGTGTGTACATATAAGCTCCTGTGACCCTCTCTTTTCTCTCATGAAAAGTTTCACTTGTTATCGTTGCATTCATCTTTGCGCTTAAAGTCCATTTAACAAGTTACTTTTTTTGCTTTCGAAAACTTTACATAACGGATAGAATATTATTATTATTATGAGCAATTAATCTGCGTTTTATCATGACAAGAAGAAATGTATTGGTATGATGGTGTGGTGCCGTCGGCAAATGTGAAAAACCTGTTGCAAACAAGGTCATTAAAAGCAAGATTAGCAGTACAGCAACCGATACGGGTTTCATAAATTTTCAACTTTAAAGATAATCTCACCTCCTGTAATATACTACTTGGCCTCAGTGCTCAGTGTAACAGCAACGTCATCAACAGCAACAACAAAAGGATATAACAAGCAATTCATAATATTTTGCCAAATCATGTGTGACTTCCTGCCAACCTAATGTGAACGATAAACATGCGACATGCATGTCAAGTAGGCGAAGAATTCCTAACAATGGTCACAGTTTTAAACACTGTAAAATTGTTTCGAAAACGGTGATTGCTCAACAAAAAACAGGAATCACCGCCGCGTCATCATTTGCAAATTGAGATTTTGCATGGCCAGATTCATCACATCAACAGTAGTTTTGTAGTAGCAACAAAAGTACATGCATTCTAGAATAATTAGTAGGATTCCTTGCTGGCCTTTAGCTTATTTCACAATTGAAACTGTTTTTCTTTGTAATTTGCTATAAAACAAAACCATTTTTTGGTATTTGATTGCGCCAAGCTACTCTAGTTATGTACCAATGATGCTAAATGCAGAGCTTGTTATTGGTGTACACTTACAGACCCAAAAAATGTATCTTTTTACAAAATAGATGTGTGCGGAACATGCATACTTGTTAGTCCCTGTAACGATTCATTTCGTGGGAATGGCCCGACCATCACGCTTCCCATCATCGATCGCCGCTAGCAATGCATCCAGCTTTATACTGACTGAATGGATCATCATTCTCTTACATCCAAATTTTTATCTTTTTTTGTTTTATATATAGGTAGCCAACAAACCTATCATATAAATAAGCATGTTTTCTGGTAAATGCCTGCTTGAGTCTCTCATCTTTTCAAGTCTCTATTCAAACAAACACGCACAGATGTTTCTTTTAAACATTAAAGATCAGGTTTCTTTTTCAAAGAAAGCATCTCAAATCACCAGCCCTGCATTACTCTTCATACACAAATGACAGAAGAAATACAAATAGGAGTGAAGAGCGGAGGAGCATCTGGTCTTCCGCAAAATCCCGTAAATACACTTGTTACGAAAAACCAAACATTCAAGCATCCTCCTTGATTGCGAGAAAACAATGTAATAATAGGCAAATCTATAGCACGTTATCTTTATCACGCATTTCTCTTGTACTTCATTACGTGTTTTATCGCGAAAATGGCATGTATGCAGACGAATAAAATATGAGCAACATCATCTTGATGACCGTGATCGTACAAACCTCTATTCTAATGGGCGGTTCATTGCACAAAAGTCAACTTGTATAAATTTCGTAAATTCGTTTTTGCAGGTCAGTAAGGCTCCAAGTTATGTATGTTTGGCTAGTTTTAATTCTTTGTCATTTATACAAGTCCATTCTCTAAGAAAGTTTGAAAGCAAAGCGAGAGTTTTGGCTTTTAAATTATTATAAAATCCAAGAAAGTCTCCCACACGTAGTATCTTACAAGATCATGTAGTAAATCACATATAGCTAATAATATAAACAGGAAAATTTTACGATGATTCTGATAATAACAACAGTAACGGGATAGAGTTTATAGTTTTAAAAACGTGAGCAAAAAATTAACAACCATTAAATTTTAAGTAATGTGATATTGAGCTTAGAGATCGAAGATAATTTGAAAACAGTTTCGGTTATTTAGATAGAATGATAGAAATAATGGTTTTTAAGTATAGATTTAACAAACACTGAATTAGTTGTGTGCTACATCTTATAATGAAACTTAAAGATAACTGTTTCCACTTTATTTAGAATTGATTGAGAAAAAGCAGAAGATTTGGTGGTTATCATCGTCTCATAGTAAACTGTACAAACAAATAATTCGCCTTTGCACATTGGGGAATTTTTCATATTTAATATACAAACCAAATTATATCAAAGTAGCATGCATTATGCATACACACATCTATCGATGTTTTAAGGTACTTTTGTATACGGGGCGAAGTCAGATTACTTTGAGAACTTTATAATATTGAACATCATAGCTTTAAATTTTGTTCTGGTAATATTTATTTCATTATTGCTACAAGTATCTGATGTTTTTTTAAAGGAAGGTTGGTATTTCAGCCGTGAGCATTCTGGAGGAAGTAAAAGCAAAAACGATATAGACTGCGTATAAGATCAAAAAATCTCCAAATAAATCAAGAGAACGATGATCAACGAAAAATCAGGAACTTAGATTAAATAGAAAGACAAAAGCAAAGGGCAGATGGTAAATGGTGAATATTTGTAAAAGAAATACAATTATCGATGTGGCCCACATTAATTTGATTTGGAGTGCCAATACTGCCAATGCCAAATACTATAAAATACCTTTCCTATCATAATATTCTCATTATGCAAGCAGCTTCGTTCAAGTAAAAACCTTGTCATTATACGATTGGATGGAAGCAGAAAAGCTTAGCCATCTTTGGCGAGGAGCATTTGGGGCAATATATAGTGGTAATATGTTGAACCTAAACTCGTACCTTGTAAATACAATTTCACTGTTAAATCTAATCATTTACCAAAAGGGTCTAAAACTTTATTATTACTTTACGTTAATGTGATAATGATATGATTTAGAGGTTTGCCTTTGAGAATGGGAATTTGGCAAGTCACAATAAGTGATACTTTTCACTCTTATCGTATATTATCAACAGTATTAAATGTCAAAAACCCAAATAATCTGCATTAGCCGTTGTCCGCATGACTCGGTACATTTTGTGATTCTCTGTTCTTCAGTTAAATCGCATTCAATATGGGATAACTGGCTCTTAACTCAAATATTTTTTACGTCTGCAGTGCATGCACTTTACTTTTTCGAGTATTTGAGCTGACTGTAACTACTGATTTCTCATAGTGCACTGGTTGTATTTCACCTCAGGCAAATGACAAGTGAACGAAATTAAGATGCTTTCGTCGTTCACTGACACACCAACTCAGGTTCATTCTTCACTGCTCGAGCATTTATAGAAAGAAATTGCCAACACTAATGCCTATTTATTGCCTATTATTCTGCTTTGATAACTGCTGCATAACAAAATTCTGTATAATTCTTGATATTCTCTATTGTTAATTAAAAAATTCCTAGCTAGAGGTACTCAAACGTGATGTACGGACAATGAAGTTTTCAGTTCATTCAGATTATGGACAAATGGGTACTTATTTTTCTAAAAATCCAAAATTAAAAAGACCTTTGTTGCCATTTGAGCTAAACGGATTAGCATCATGCATAAAAAGTCTAAACACAATTGTTAACTTCCCTTGTGGGTGCTAAAGCCAGCATTTTTTGTTTAAAAGAAATCAAATGTCGCGATATTATCTTATGCGATAGTGGGATTATGCCTCAAAAACTAAACATCTAATCTCACACCAACTTGTGCACGCCCCGTTGTTAGCCAGAGGCC
>JAQFYG010003430.1:0-12576 GCA_034694325.1 Entomobrya corticalis | reverse complement strand
TTTGCTACGAAAGCGAAGAGTTTAAAATTTGATTGAATCAATGAAAATATAAACGAATTTTTGTATTTATGAGAAAAAATTTTTCTGCTAAAACAGTTCTTTTCTAGAGCCCGTCATTTGTGACGGGCATTTCATCTAGTTATATATATGCGTATTCATGTGTGTATGGCGCACTTATGCTTTAAATAAACCTAAATATGATTGAGTGAATACTGCTTATCTCATACACAAACGGTTGCAAGGGTCTCATAAGATTTTTTTTCAAGATCGTGTTCATTTAGGTAGCCAAAATCAGGTAAAATCCATCTTTGATTCCACTTGAGACGTCTCTGATATATAGTGGACATGACCACTATAAAGCAGGGACGCTTTTTATACCAGCATGTGAAGAGTTTGGAATGATTGTCCACTATATGATATAGTAATGCTCGCTGCGGCAAGTCAAAACGTGTCCACTATAGCTACTTGACCACTATATGGTGCCCACTATATCTATTGTAGGTAACATGTAAAAGCTATACCTGTGGAACGGGAAACCCAAATCTGTCCACTATAGCTACTTGACCACTATTCGCATGTTCACTATACCGAGAGTCAACTGTATTTCATTTTAGGATGCTTGGGATGAATGAAAAGTTTTCCATTGAAAAAATAACAAGTATCAAAGTTGATATATTTTATATTCCAATATATACCAAAAGGGAATGATAATGATGATTTAAAGTTAGTTGTGACTTGCATACCATCAAGAAATAATAAAGATAAGGATTTTCAGAGAAAGGCTGAGCAATACATTTGCTTTTCCTAAGGGATGTATACATTTTATCATCATTATTTTGTTGTTGTTTGAATAGTATGATCTCTGCTCCTTTGTAACACGAGAGTAAATAAAAACGAGGTGAAATTATATAACGCACCTGTGCAACAGTCAAAAAATAAGCTTGTTCCAAAGTGAGAATTAAGCCAGGTATCCTCCTTTCCGTCTTCAAATCCTCATTGGAAGCTGCTAATCTGTACTTTCTATACGCTGAAAAGGCCACCTGAAGCCCTGCAATGTCTGCAAAATTCTCATTTTGTGTCAGGTTCCCGTCCACCTGTTTTGAATTTCAATACACACACAAAAAAAACAGAATAATAAAAGGGGACACTTTGAGAGTAGTAAAATTGCAAAGTCCAATAAGCCACAGAAGAAATAATGCCCATCTGTCTGGTTTTTTTTTCTCAGTGTGCTCTGGAGTATGGAGAAAGTCGAAAGTTTAACTGGATTTTTTATTAATACGTGCTTTCTAACAACAACACAACCACCAACCATGATTGTGTGGCATATGGTCTGGTCTAGAAAATGTGCTTCTCTCACCTCACCCACTCCATCCCCTTCAGATTTGTGATTTGCTCACTGCATAATAATGATAATGTGAGAAAGTAGTAAAACATTGACGCTTGTGTGGTGTCAATGAAGTCGGATCATGTTTCATTCAAGTATGCTTCACACTTTTAAACATATTACACACAATGGTCGTATAGGTATGTGTATTTGTGTGCACAAGAATAACAGTTACGTTATTTTACCTCTTCTAATCCTATTTTGGTTCTTATGAGACCTTGAGAGAGAACGATATTTTCTTCTTGAGAGTCAGGCTTTTGATTATCTTTAAATCTATCTACTCACTCTTCTGGTTTCTTTCTGTGTGAGATGGTGCTGGTAAATCCCTAATATCATTATTATTGCCTTTGGTGAAGATCAAGTTGGATTTAGCGTTTTATGTTGTTGGCGTTCGTGGTCGCTTGGCTTGTTGCTGTTTGGAAAAAAATCCATATTAGGTAAGAAGAAGAGGTGAGTAAGCACATAAGACTATAACTTGTCCAACATGCGTACGTGTTTCACAGAAAAAAGTAAGATTACTGTCCAGAGAAGCAGGAGTAAATCGAACAGGAAAGCTTGCGAGGTGAAAGTGAAACGGTGAAAATAAGGTGGGATCTACTACAACAGGATGTGTCCAGCCATGGACTTTAACTCGGAAAGACAGAGACACATTTCAAGTACTACTACTGACGGTAATAATAGAAAATTTAGTGTTTGCAAAAAAATACATTATGTAGTTTTATCGACAAAGATTCAGATATAAATACAGAATACAGATCACGACCAAACCACTCGAAAAGTAGAGGAGAAAAGAAGAAAAAAATCTCTCAATTTAGTTTTTCCCCTTCTTCAGAAAATAAACCGATATAGAATCAGCAACAGCAATAGTAGTGTTCAGAAAAATGGTCTTTTTTTATTTAAAAAAATAGCACGATTCTAGTCACGTTATAACATTTTACCTGGATCGGGACGTGGTGAGTTTGATAGAATGGCAAAACCTTTCGGAAATTGTCAGAATACTGTTTCGCCACACAGTTTGTCTTCTTTTGAAGGAAACCTTTTGGTTCAGTCACCCACCAGTCCTGAAGGCGACCATCTGCATCAAACCCACTTCCTGATGGTATCCAATCCACCAAAAAGATGTTGTGTGAGCAGTAGAGTTGGATAGAAAAAAAGAAGAGATCACACGATATTTTTTATATAATTTTCAACAAACCCGAAAAAAAGACCTCAAATGTCATCATACATTTTCCCAAAATTCTTTTTATCCAGACACATGCTGACATCATCTTTATGTTCAACACGAAACACCAACACACAGAATAAAAAAAGGCATGTATTTTATTTTCCCTGAATTTGTAAAAAATCCTTCCTGAGTTTTGGGATTATTATTCCTGTAATGGGTTTATTCACGATTTCTGGAAAAGTGAGTCATTTCAAACAAAAGTGAGTCATGTAAAAAACAAACCGTTCTATTCATTTAATTTATATCAGATATGCGTAGAGTAAACACTATAAAACTGACACTGACAGCAGAAAATGGCTATGAAGGTGAATTTGAGAGTGTCATTTTAACTTCTTAAAACGATTAAAGTCGACCGAAATAAATATATCTCAAGAAGAACTCCAGTCATATTACACTAACAATGACGAATATTTGGATTGCTACTGCAAATATTTTTCAAATAACTTTTGTCTATAAAAAACCCAAAGAATCCTTTGACGAATGGAAAGCGGAAGTGTGAGAAAATCGTGCTTTACCATGTCGTGAACTATGTTAATCCTTGTACATTATGGCATTATGGTTTGACTAAGGAGCAAACCCTGTTAATCTAGTATTAGTAAAAGTGGAGACTGCAACAGTATGTTCAACATTATCCATTCTTTTTAGTAAACTTTAACAGAATCCTAGAGTATCGTTCGAGTTTTGCATAGGATATTTTACTTTGGCCCATTTCAGTCTTTTTTACATTCAGATTTCTCTCTTAATGAACAATTAAGGCTATGAAATACATCTGTGCTAGTTTATGTGTAGATGTAAGCTTAGATATTTAAACATAAACTACATTTAGTGTAAAAAACTCACTTTTCCCTGTAAAATGACTTACTTTTCCAGAAATCGTGAATAAACCCATTACAGAAAAAATAATCCCAAAACTCAGGGAAGAAAGAGGTTTTTTTCAGGGACGGAAAAGATTTTCCCATAAAAAATGATGAAAGATATAGATATTATAGAAATGGCGAGTGCAAAAAAAATGTGCTCCTTCTTTCAACCATATTTGGTTACATTACTACTACTGCATTGCATATTACTAGTATTTTTTGGGCCTTCTTTGAAGAAAAAAAACTTTAAACAAACATGTCCACTGGGATGAGGAAAACAAGATTCTGTTATCTTTCAAAAAATGCATCGCACATAACATTAAAGTCTCACATACCCAACGCGCGGCCCCGGTACCCCACCATACCCAAAACCTTTGTGCCGCCAGCCTAACCAATGCAGTTACACGAACTTTGAATACATTTGTCTGTACTTTTGCCAAAGTTGCCGTGTGTGTGGTACGTTTTCTTGGTTTGATAACATGATGATGTAAGGAAAAAAAGTAATAGGAAATGAAAAAATGTACTTTGCGTTTGATATGAAGAATACGGAGATCAGTCCAACACTTGAAATATCTAAAGCGACAAAAAGTAGTAGGCATGAGAAGAAGAAAGTTTTGGGAAAATTTTTTTGCTGGCACGACAAGTTGTGTATTAACAAGGACTAGGTATATTATATATAACGCACCCGAACTGTCAAGAGCATGTAGTGCCTCATGTGCTAGGGTGAGAGCAATTGTGGCGTAGTTAATGTACACCGGGGCGCGTTCCACGTAATGTGGTGGGTTGAGGAAGGCAAGTGGTATTACAATACTGTTGAACTGTTGGATATAAAATGCATTCACTGTGGTGGGAAACGTCACGAAAGCCCATCTGGAAAGCAAGAAAAATAAAAAAAGAATGGGATAACAAGTATAACATATATAAAATTACAGTACACACTTTAGTTAGGTCGTTATGTAATGAAGGCATTACACAATAAAAAATAAAAAAGGACCTCACACATACCATCACGTCAACCAACATCATCATCTTAACATTTCTATTTTAGTACTTTCATCATTTATATATATCTATATACCATTTTGTAAGAAAGTGAGAAAAGAGGAGGAAACAAAAGAAAGCATTATTTTTCTTTGTGGGAGTAACACTACTACAGGCGCTTTGCGAACATCTTCTCGCTGCTCTTTGGTCCCTTGTCATTGTCTTTTTTCACGCTTCCTGCGCCTTAAAATAAGCTTAAATTGGTGTGTGTGTGTGTGTGTACTACTATATATAAACGTAATGGTTTGTATTTATTCATTTTCCTTAATATTTTCATGTCCATCTACGAGAAACTGAGAAACATTCCATGAATTCCTTATTGTATTACAGCTACTCGTTATTATGTTTCTCTCTAATGTTCCTAGATCAGTTCAAGTTGCCTTCTTTTGAGATTTTCCGTCTGTCTTTGCTTTTTCCAAAAATCAAGTAGGCGGTAAAAACTCTTGACTACTACTACTAACAAGTACCATGCCAGAACCAGACCAGCGGCGACTCTTACTTTCTTTCTTGGAGACACAGCGCAATTTTCTTGCAAAAGAAAACGTCGTCTCTACTCTCTATTCTTCTAGTCCTGTTTCGCCCTATTACACTCTGGTATTTATACGACCATAAAAAACTACAACAATAAACCGTACTTTTTTACCAAGATTTTGCTTATCGTTAGTGCGCATACATGATTCTTAACCTGTAATGGAATGTATACGACATCATATAATCAGCCAAATGCTTATACATATATAGAAAACGGTCAAGTAAAAGTAAAGTGGCAAGGTGTAGTAGTAGTAGTAGTAGTTGACGGAAATAACGAAAGATTTTTAGAAACGATAATGAGTTCCAAGGGAGGTGTAACCGTCCAGTCCACACTGTACTTGTACTTGCTAATCCTACATCCGGCGGCGTCAACCAACTTTGCGATTCTTTTACTAATAGTACAACAGAGAGAAACAAGCACTAATTTAGTCGGCCACCAGACGCTCATTTCAAATACAGTGTGAATTGTACAAACTCCCAGTCCTACTATATATTTACAAATGGCCCACCCGCTGGACATTCTAAAAATGCTTCCAATACAACTTATTGAGATATAAAAATGTTGTTTGATTTAAAAGTTAAATTAAATTATTCATATATTTTATTCCTAACATTACTTAATCTTTTCTCATTTCATGCATTCACGTTAAGTTATCATCATAAATTATTGTGAAAGCAACATGGATTCATGGATTCTTATTTTCTTTATGAACTTACGTGGCCCTCTCCTCATCCACAGGCTTCCAGTAAAGATTATACAACTGCTCTCGGAAAGTTCTGTATACGACTTTCACATTAAAAAGAAAGTTGTTTGGATCCATCCTGATCTGTAATATAATGGAAGAAAAGTATTTAGAAACTACTACTATTCTCTCTATATATATATATCATCGTTATTATCATCTTTCACATTTATCATTTCTGTTTAGAAAATTCTTTTGTCTTCAATCATGCATATAATGTAAGACGTGTCGTAACAAATAAAATCTGATCCACATCATGCAAAAGATTTGCTACGTAATTCGCTTTACGTCTCAAGCCATATAAATAACGCATTTTGTTCGCTTGAATTCTGCAATAATACTTTTCCTACTACATGTGAACAAGAGCTGTTGTAAGTATTTATGACTGAGCCCTTTGATGGCAAAACACTTATTATTTTACCCTGCTTGTCAAAAATACAAAAAAATTTATATACACATGTTTTCCATGACTTGAGAAAATTGAGCTTGAAAAATGAATATCATGCTGTTTTGTTTTTTTAAGAGAAAAAATGAAAAATAATATTGACAGTAGTAGTAGTACTAAAACATATTACCCTTCTTTCATTTTTCGCGGATCGCGCATTATTTTCTGTCGAATGGGTTAAAAATAAATAAAAAACTGTTTTTCTCTTGACGTTCAAGCTTCAACCATCTTCAATTTAATGGGATCTCGGATTCTCCATGAAGGATGCATCAATGAATGAATATATATGTGAGTATATTTGACGGAAAATAAATGAAATTGAGTTTGACGGAGAATGTGATATCTCAGTTTCCTGAAAATACATTAAAATGGATCTGAAATTGAGAAGTTATCGTTTCAAGACATTAAAAAATTCACTGGCAAAAGTAATAAAAAAGAAACTTTTTGGATTTATAATATCATCATGGGTTATAGTTATGGGCTGCAACTTGCAACCCATCAAATATCCTCTATCCTCCTATTATAAAAAGTAACTTTCAAATAATATATATTTTTCAGTCCAAAAGAACAAAACAACATTTGGCAAAAGTTATGGACGGAATTTCCTTTTATTACTATTGCAATCCAGAGTGCAACACTTTAACGTAATTCAATTGCTATTACCGTGACCATTTCCAGTCATTTCACGCGTTCATCCTGCATAATGAAAATGTCGCCTTACAGTGTTGTGGTGTTTATAATGCGATATAGTAGTCAGATAGTAAGTAGAACTAGCATTTCATAGCCAAAAAACTGCTTCTCAGAGATAAAGGAGAGTCCAAAAGTGAATGGACAATTCACATTAGGATTGATGATAATTTTTTTTTCGATTCACTGATTTATTCAAGCAATACATCAACAGAAGGATTAAAATAAGGCGTACCAACAAAAGTTTTCAAAAACTGATTGGTGTCATCTTCCACAATTTTATGAAATGTGTTTACACCTTACTAGACCCAAAAAAGCACCGGCTTCAAAATAAGGTAAAAAAGTGTTCCTTTACTTATAGACCATCCTCTTTAGTAGACGACCCTCATCAACATAATGTGCTAATGTTTAAGACCCCGCTAAAACTAACCATGCATCCACAACAATAAACTCAAGAACGTTAAAAAACTAAAGAAAAAAGTGTTAACGCGGCTTTTTAATGGCAAGTCTAGACTTGGCTTTCTTATACAATATGGTCAAAAATAATATGCAACCTTCTTTTTTACTGTAGTTTAATATGCAAACAAGTTTATTGCATCACCGCCACCACCTTTTCTAAACCCACTTACATTTTTGATGGCATCGTCCAAAAAGTCTTCTTGAAGGTAAAAGGAAGGTCCTAGAAAATTACCCTTCAACGTGGCAATTTTTCTTATTGCTTCGTCTTTTATACTGTTTCCAGTACTGCTGCCGCCACCAATTCCATCAGCATCATTGGTGGTGTGACTGTGAGCATTAGTAATAGTGGAATTGTTGCTGCTCGTTGGATTACTTTCCCTACTATATTTACTGCTATTGCTGCTCTTTTCGTTTCCATAATATCCATATCCACTTGCACCACTGCCAGCTTTAATGCTTTCCGCGGCGTTACTCCTCGTGCTACTCGTATTTGGAGTGATGGGACTTTTATTACGGCCGTTGCTGCTACTACTACTATTATCCCGACTATTGCTCACGGCATTGTTCCAGTTTCCCAACCTATCGTTTGGATTTGGAATGTGATGATGACTTCCTTGCTGCTGCTGCTGCTGCTGTTCTTCTGATGATGAAGATAACTCGGTAGACCGATTGAGAAACGATATAAGCGTCTCTTTCACATTTACAAAGATTTCCTCCACCTGAGGAACGAGAGAAAGGAAACGAGTTCATATATTGAACATTTGGCAAATATCATAATTCGGCAACCACTTTCAATGATGGGGATTTGTTGGAGAAAGCATATAATTCAAAAAGCCAATTCACGTTGATAATAATATACTTGTGAAACCTATTTAATCTCATCAGAGCACAATTTTCATTATTAGAGCTGCTTCTATTTAAAGGCATGTATTGACATTGATATATTTATTTTGCATTAGATTTGTTCAAGTTGACTGAATAGAATAAAGTATTGTTAACTTTCCCCACTAGCTTTCCCCATTCATTATTAAATACAGTTTCTGTTCTTAATCCAACCAATCTGTTGAACTGTTACTAATATTTAAAATCAACAAAATACAAATTCACTAGTTACTGCTTCTAGTAAAATTCAATTCTTCCTGTACCCAAATCTCAAACATACACTCAAATAGCAACCCATAATACCTTCCACCAGATGAAGGATATCATCATGAAACTGTACAGCCAAAAAAGTTTCTATTGGGATTACTTTCGTAAAGATATACATGTACAATGTATACAATGCAAGTTGATTTGAGATGAGCTTTCACCACAGGGAATCTGTAATGACGTTGACGAGAAGAGGAACCCACCGAACTAGTGAACTGAATGCACGTATATTCTTAATAACAAATTGAGGTAAATTGGTGTTCATAAGGCTGTATAAAGTATGTACCCTTTTCTCTATTATTAATGCTGAATGAATACACTGGTTGCAGTTGAACAGGTACTCAGGTACAGGTACAAGATGAAACTGAACGACAAGGGTGTAAACCTTGATATGAAACTACCGAAAGCATAGATAGATTCCATTACTTGGAAAAGCAAAATTGATCTTATATGTTCATGACGACACTTGCTAAATACCAATATTGTTTACTGCCAGAGTTGCTGAGAAATTTTTTGACTTTTAGATTTCCAACTACTGAACTACCGGGCTGAACCAACCAGTAGACCATTCCTCAATAGCAAAGTTTTAACTTTTTTAACACTTTTCTTTGCTAATTTAGCTTTGCATTGCTATTTTCGTTTCACAAAACTGAAAATAGCAAAGCTGAAATTTGAAAACCGCAAAGTGCAAAGCTAACCTTTGCGGAGAACTTTTCTATTCAAAAATCTCACTTGCGTTCCACAATTCCCACAACTTTTGTTTTTTAAATGGCAAAGTTCTATGAGTTTGCATGTTGAATGCAAGGTCAACTCTCCACCCTACATCTGATTAATTGATGTATATATTTAGTCGGTTGAAGCGGTTTTATTTTTAATTACAGAAATCAAATAGAAAATAAAGGTAATTAATCATAGTAGTCAATTAAAAGCATCGTGAATTCGATATGGGCATGATGGAATATTCAAGCGAGGAGTAGGACTCCCTTCTTTCATCCTCCAAGAAAGTCAATGTTGACTTTGACAATGTTCATTGTCCTATTGCCTAATCGCTTCTTTCATGGGCGTTATTTATTTTTGACATAATTGATTCATTATAGTTAAAAAATAATTTTGACGTATTATTTATTTTATTTTATCTAAAAAAGAAATAGCACGCACCAAAGACAATTATAATAAATTATGTACAAGTTATAGTCAGCTGTGTGCATGTGGTTAGACTGAGCATGACAGAAATAGCAAAGTTATGTTTTTTCTTCGAAAATTTGCAAAGAGAAAGTGAAAAGTCTGTCCGGAGTTGTGAAACACAAAACCTTTGCACTTTTCACTTTGCGCTTTGCTATTCTCCAATTTAATAAAGTTGAAACTTTGCTATTGAGGAATGGTCTACAGCTCATATAAAATCAAACTGATGCTTATATAGAGGAGAATCTTACCCACCGGTTACTTGACTACCAACCTGATTTGATTAACCAACATAACCCCCCATCGAATTATGAATTGAGAGATTTTTTGATTTGTAATACACACAGAGCTTCTAGGGCAAATTAAACCATAAACTAAACTAACCAGTCCGAACTTAAATTAACCGGGCCGAACTTAAATTAACCGGGCCAAACTTAAATTAACCGGGCCGAACTTAAAATAACTGGACCGATTTAAAAATAACCGGGCCGAACCAAACTAAAGAACCTAACCTAACCAAAACCTAACCTAACCAGAACCTAACCTAACCAGAACCTAGCCTAACAAGAACCTAACCTAACCAGAACCTAACCAAAACCTAACCTCACCAGAACCTAACCTAACCAGAACCTAACGTTACCAGAATCTAACCTCACCAGAATCTAACCTAACCACAACCTAACCTGATCAGAACCTAACCAAAACCTAACCTAACCAGAACCTTACCTAACAAGAACCTAACCTAACCAGAACCTAACCGAAACCTAACCTCACCAGAACCTAACCTAACCAGAACCTAACATTACCAGAACCTAACCTTACCAGAATCTAACCTAACCACAACCTAACCTGACCAGAACCTAACCAGAACCTAACCTAACCAGAACCTAACCTAACCAGAACCTTAACTAACCAGAACCTGACCTAACAAGAATCTAGATTAACAAGAACCTAGCCTAACCAGAACCTAGCCTAACCAGAACCTAACCTAACCAGAACCTAACCAGAACCTAAGCTATCCAGAACCTAACCTAGCCAGAACCTAACCTAACCAGAACCTAACCTAACCAGAACTAACCTAACCAGAACCTAACCTAACCAGAAGCTAACAAACCAATAACTAACAAACCATAACCTAACCTAACCAGAAACTAACGAACCGGAAACTAACAAACCAGAACCTAACTATAACCTAACCAGAACTGAAACTTAACTAGAACTAAAGCGAACCCAACCTAGCCGAGCCAAACCCAACCCAAACTACCCGGGCCAAACTTAAACCAACTGGACTGAGTCAAACTTAACTCAAGACCGGGTCAAACCCAACCTAGCCGGAGGTGACCTGACCAATCCTAACAAATTTGTCGAACTTAACCTAACTGTGCGAAACCTAACCTGACCGGATCAAATCTAACTCAACCTAACCGGGCCGAACCTAACCTAAACAAGTTACATCTAACCGTACCGTTGCCAAATCTTACTTTACTCAATGATTGGAATTTCATGGGTCGCAACAGACTATCGTTTTTGAAGTTCATTGCAAAGGATATCATATCTGTCAGGATCAGGAGTTGAGTATTTTTTGCTAATCTGCATAAAGCGATAGCATTCGTTTAATTATCCCTTTTTCGATATTTTTGTATAGTGGTGAATGGTGCTTGTGCATCACAATTCCACGTGTTGGCGATAAGCTTCTCTTGTCGCTCAAGCCTTTTCCCTCTGACTATGTGTAAGTAAAGATGATGTGTGAACACTCAGTTCTCCTGTAAAAAAGTTCTCCCGCTTTTACAAAAAGTTCCAAAGCACACAGACGGGTCCACGGTCAGTAACTTTGCACACCATGTCGGACAGTACCAACACCGACCATACAGGATCTAGACGTGAATCTTCCCACGTCCACCCTTATGGTAGTGGTGGTCGGTCAAAGTTGATGACCAAAAATTCGACAAAATATTGAAAATAACTATATATCTTGGAAGTTATGGGCTAGTTAGTGTATTGTAAATTATGTTACGAAAACATGGTTGTCGGCCTATCACACGCATATGATATTGTTCAGAGTTGGATGCTGTATTGTGCAGAAAAATAAAAATAAATAAAATGGAGCGAAAAAAATATCGGATTTTTTTACGAGGCAATGCACATACCACATGCAAGCTTTAATACTAATCACTATGGCAACAGTATATGCACATACGTAGGATATGGTAACTAGAAGTGAATCTTGCCATGCTGACCCGTATGGTGGTGGGAGTCGGTCAAGTTGATAAAGTTAATCATCAATCAATACCAATATCAATCAATCAACTTTGACCGACCACCACCACCATAAGGGTGGACGTGGGAAGATTCACGTCTAAATGTCCGTCTAAACCTTGCCTACCTTGGTATGTCCAACTTTGAGACACCATAACTCCGGCCAGGATGGCCAAATTGAGGTAAAAATTTCACCAGGAGATATAACTCATCAAGCTTCACTAAGAACCTATGGCGACATGCTTGTTAATAATTTTATTTCAAAAAAATAATTGAGAATCGGGGAGAAAGGAGTGCTAAGCTCTGCGTTAGTTGATTTTTTCTTCAAAAGTGGACCTGGGTCAACTTTTGTTTTTCATGTGTTGTCAAGCTGTGGTAACTTGCTTCATGAAGGACCCCAAACAAAGACATTTTTATGGTTTCGATACACACAAGATTGCGAGTTATGGCATTGTAGGTGTAATGCAAAGCCGTTGCGTTTTGAACAAACATATATTTATCCATCGTTGATATTTACTTACCACAATGACATGAAACATGAGTTTTGATGCAGTAAATAGTTAAATCAACTTTAAATCTCACATTACTGCATACTTTCATATCCTATGTCAAATGAA
>JAQFYG010003429.1:0-12577 GCA_034694325.1 Entomobrya corticalis | reverse complement strand
ACAAACTTTAGTCGTTAGTCGTTGACAGCATCTTGGACACCAAAAGCTGTGTCCTTGGGGACAACTTGTAATAATGTGACATTGTTTCTTTTTTCCCTTTCCCCATCCAAATGCACATATATTGATAAAAATGCTCGGTTATATAATAGTTCGTAAATACTTGTGTAAGAAGCGTATCTTTGATCTTATTACAAAATGTCCTTCCACACGAGTATTTCACCAGAAGACTTGAAAACAGTCAAAACTCAGCACCAATAAATGGCATCTGTCCTGTCGCTTTACTGGTCTCGCATACTTAAATATATAAAACAAAATTAAAAAATAAGACAAAAGCTTGCCACCAACATCATGTTGAAAGAGCGTTGTGTGCAATATAGGAACGCTGCAGTGCATGTTGCTATGGAATTTAAAACAAAGCTGTAGTGCGAATGCAACCAGCATTAAACATGGAAGCACTCCAACCAACTCAATGTTGTCGTATATGTAATTGCGTACAATGGGGATAACGATAAAAAAGATTATTGTCATAAATAACTACTGAAAATTGTCGGCTTAAGAAACTGCTACAAAATTGAGAATTCGCTGTGTTTCTTCCGCGATGATGTCCATCTCGTGTTGTTGTTTGTTTATTGTTGAAAATATCCTACTCCAATTGTACAAACTGCCTTCCTTGCACGGGAACATAATATATAACAGTTGTTTGCCGTACTGTACAGTGGTCACGTAAACCTACATATTGCATACATGAATGGATCATTCATTATTCAGACATATCAAGAGACTGTATTACAGTGACTATAGGGTAAATATTACATTAGCAAGCATGAAATAGATTAATGTGATTTCCCCTGTTAATAAAGAAGGACAGTATCAATAATTAATAACATCACATACGGGATATTATTATTCTCTTGATAATTTGCACTGTTAGGGATGGAGGCAGATGATGGTGGTAGAGTGAAGAAAAACAAGAGAGTTAACTAAAAGTGCCATTACCGTTTGACATAATAATGTCACGTCGAACCATATTATCAATAGCACGATAGTCGCAGCCATACGCCATAGAGGAAATGGTATTTACAATGTAGCTGGAGCTGAAGAAAATAAAATAAAACAAAAGACAGTCACAACCACCATCATGCCACCACCGTTGTCTCCGCACAAACGGCGCAGTGGTATTAATCAACCGCGTCTCTCAATTACGTCCTTGAGTGTGCTACTGCGGTGCTGTGGCGGCGGCGGTCTGATATGGCCTCATATATAGGTAACTTTTCATACGGAAATATAAATACAGATTGTCACATGTCGTTATGTACATTTGACATTTTAAAAATGTATGCTACCAACATCTCTTTTCTACTAATATTCCCTGTCAACATATGAGTGACTGATCTGAGAGAAGAACTGAGTTAATGCTCAGGGATGAGGGTGGTATGACACAACAACGTGACCGACAAAAGAGACAAAGACAAAAGGAGTGGAATACATGCATTTAGCACCACTGGACCGAGCTGTACCTTAACAAGATGAGGTTTTGGTTTTACCCGGAAACATGTCAAATACAGAGATACCTTAAAAGTAAAAAAAACCTTTGAAACTTATTCCTACTGCGAGTTTGAAGTTACAGTAAAGAGTAGGATATTACTGCGGTCTAATGGGTTGCGGTATAGTGATGAGAGATGATATGATGCTGATAATGATAATATTTGGATAGTAGCAAAAGCAAAGCAATACATTTCTTTATATTGGAGGCCATTAAAATCAATGTTTTACTGTAGGTACTTGATATAATATTTACTTTTAATTTGTACATAGAATGAAATAATACAACATATGGTGCCATTGCGATGCATTCTTGCATTGGGACAAAATAGGATGATTTGACAAGTGCGGTGATGTTGGTAAAAAGTGTATAGTGGAATTGGATTTGGAAAAGGAGACGGTGGCAAAGCGACCACCAACATGATGCTATACTTCTGGCGCTGTACCCTCAGCCTAACCGACATTGAGTTGGGATACCCAATTCGACAAGGATGGAGATATATTAGCGTATCTTCTGGCAGTGATGTCAAGTCATTCAAAAAGAAAAGGCTGGCTTTGCGAGATAAGTAGAATCCTTGAATCCTTTTTGGTTCCTCTCATTTCTGTGAAGCGAACTAATAAAATCATTTCGCTCTACTTCAGTTAATTTGCTTTGTACTTATGCGTCGTTGAGAAAAGACGGCATGAATAAGAAAAAATATTATATGAAAGAAAAAGTGGATTTTAAAAATTAATCATGGTTGATGGATGGATGCATAGATAGATGTTTTGCAACGTTACAGTGGTAAAATAACATTTCTCGTTTTGGGTTAGCTTGGCGCTTGGGGATAGAGATTCACAAACTGTCTGCATTATTAATTCTTGTCTCTGAGCCTTGCCTCTGCCCTCTTTCCTAGTCAGCAGATTTTTTTTCAAAAGTAAGTAGGACGACTTTCCTTTTAGCCATTTTTCTTAACTCGAGATTGAAGATGACAACAAACAACGAGGGAAAGCCAAAAGGAAAAAGACAAAGACGCTTCGTGTAGCTTTTATTATGGCAATATGCTGCTGTAAATGGCTGAATAACTATATTATACGATATATAAGAATACATATATGATATAAGCAATGATAAATCATTTAATCATGCAACAGTATCCGACTCTCTGTAATGTCACGGTTTAATGGTCATTATTGCTCATGAACACATACTATTATAATCATTGTCAAAGCGTTCTAGGTATTGATTATGACATTGAGATACATCACTTTTATTAATTATGAAGTATTTACTTGGAGAAAAAAATTACATAAAAGATACGTTGTTTTACACAGTAAAAATACTACAAACTGAACCATTTTCCCGTATCTGATGACATTTCAAAACACTCCACAATTTTAACTAGATATTTAATCCAATAAATAAATAAATACATTATGATTACTGTATTCTGCTAGAATACCAGTTTTATTCTTGTGCAAAATTCTTGCAGCACGCCGTAATTTTTCTTGAATTAACTGGCTTTTTGAGAATTTTTTATTAAAATAAAAATATACCTTTGATTTGCACACTTTGCTACTTTCAAAATCTTGTTTAGAACATTGGCGTTTTGTGAATGCATAATATACCTTTAAAAGTTTGCATGTAATTGTACCTAAATAACCTAAAGTTTTTTCACGTGTCTAATTTAAAGGACATGGAAAAATAGAAAAAAGATATGTCTATTTGTCTTGCTAAACTGTACGTAAGAATAATGTTCCTTAACATTTTTTAAATATGTGAATGCACAAAATCCCTCCAAAAGCTGCATACGTGAAATACAACTTTGAATTCATCTAAATGTACTCATAAACTAGCTGCTGTCATGCTACTAATACAGTTTAAACGCACAAGCAAAAATAGCAACATAAGCTTTTATTACTTATCTCGTTTCTTATAGCTGACATCAATAACAGTACTAATTTATTTATAAATATTACCTTCATTATCAACATCACCATTTCGACACTGGACTATGAATTTTATAATATATAGTCACTTCAGAAAAAACAGCTTTTACAAGAAATTGAATGGTCAAACAAGGACATACTGATACTGATGCATAAAATACGTACGTACGCTTTCAAACAAATAAATAGCAGACAGATACAATGGCACAGATAAAAATACATGCTTATTTCCATCGTGCCACCTCATATTTTTTACTTACTGCGGTAATATCTATGGAGTATCTCTTCTTACCTTGTCTCACTTTTTATCGGCCCAGCTGTGTGCACGGACGTTTGATCTTCTTACAAAGTCGCTTGTGGATTCGCGTTTGTATGAACGATAAAAGTACAATGAAATAACTTTTCACCTGCTCTTGACATAAAACACTGAATTCGTTAAAAATCCAAATGGTGAGTTCTATTGGAATGACCTCGAGTACTATTTTAAATTTTGTCAGATTTTCTATTCTCGCGCAGTGTTCATTTGTAAACGTTAAACATTGATTACAGTTGATTTTGATTGTCGATTGCAATGAAGATTCTGTCAAAAGCAATTGAGTTGATTTTGTAAAGAGTTTATGATTGCTGTCAACTTTATATTCACTAATTTTTTATGATTACAGAGTTTCCACCGTCACACTCACTAGTACTTTATATTTGATTCGGTTTGCTATCACCAAAAAGAAATAACGCCATATACAAATGGGTGCTTCTGATTTATAAAAGAAATGTGTTCGCTTCTGTTAGTCTATTTCTTTTCTAAAAATATTTATAATTCACCTTACTTTTCATAACTGGCAGTCAGAACAGCACATAAAAACACATAGACTGACAGAATAGCAGAAAGCGTCACTGACAATTTTGACTATGGAGAAGCCAAGTGGTAAAAGCACATAGAGATAGCCAACGAAATGTAGGTGAAATACACGTAAATCGGGCAAAACAGGCTTCCCCTTTTAAATAGTTAATATTCAATTTCAAGTTTGCTGTACCTCTACTTGCATACCTGCATGGTATGGTTCACTATGTACCATTCTTTTTTTCGAACTAGACAAAATGCGGAAGGGAAAGCATAAGGCTACTTAAATATTGCGGAATATGTGCAGTTGCTGCTGAACTGAATTGAAGAACGAACCAGCTGAAAAAAGTGTTTGCAACTTTTTCTCCTTGTCTACGAAAATCTTGTGTGACGATTGAGACTAGTGGGTACTCAGTTGGCCAGACAGAGTATTAAACAAAAACTGGTAAAAATTGTATCTTTGTCCCTTTCTGCTTTTTACTTTTTTGCTATTACTCACTTTTCTTTTTAGCTGTCTTGATTCTCTCTTTACATCATCAAAAGTAGTTAAAAAGAAAAACTTGCTGTTAGTGGTACTACTGTGACTGTCGTTGAATACGGTTGGATGATCGTAGGTATTACTATTATATTATTATTGTGGCACCAAGCACGACCATCCTCATATCACCATATTATGAATAATAATAACAATAACGAAGTGTGCTAGATGCCTGAAATATAACTTTCTTCAAGGCTGTAATCCGAAACCCGCAGAAACCATTATATATGTTACAAGCATATAGCTAGCATTAGACATATACATCTATATTAAGGTACTCAATTCCCAAACATTCATAGAAAGCAAAAGTAATATAGATAAGAAGATGTAAAAAAGAAAGCAAATGGGAATGAACTTTTTTATACGCCTTTCCTTCCCATGTAACATACGAAAATACGAATACCTACAGCCACTGTGGCGACTTTAGTTGCCATTCCCTACCGTTTACGAGCTCTATTCGTTACGTATGTTTAGCTTGTCCTCTCCGTTATGTAATAGTACCATTGTACTTTTTCGAGGTAGGAACACTTATTATTTGAAGGAAACTGAATTTGCCACTGCATGTATTAAATGCTTGGTGGAACGCAACATATGTCATGATAACCTACTGCAAAAAATGGTACACCGAGTACCTATATATTACATAAAACGTGCAAGTCAGTGATCTCTACAAAGCAAACGAACCAGGATAGGATGAAACCCAAGATAAGTGTCAAATGTGTATGTATGTATGAAGCCTTACACAGAAAGGATGAGTAAAAAAGTCACGCCAGTATAAACACTTCTGGAAAATTGCGCTTTCTTTTCTAGCTATCCTATCCTTTTATTGCCATTCTAGGAATCTCCTCCTCCTCCGCTTTTCTCCGATCGTGCTAACATGAAAAAAGCTTTGCCATGTGCGTGTGTGATGTGGTAAGAGAAAGCTGTGTTCGACCGGATTCTCTGAACGGGTGCAGGCAAACACAGACAGAGAGACAGAGAGAAAAGCTAATCAGTGATGATACCGTTCTGATGCGAGTGCCAATTCTAGCGTTACTACTACCATCCGAAGTTTGATATTGTGTTTTGGATACGAGCAAGAAACAAAATGATTTTTGGGCTCCTTGATCATCCGTTACTTTACCTACCAATTCGAAAGCATATGATATTATCTTACTTGCAATGCAACCGGTTCACATGGTAGTTGCATGGTATTCAGTAGAAACACTAAAATATCGAAAATAAAACACATGGGATGCTCTAAGAAAGTGAAGTGGTTACATTCGCGTAGGAAAATCGTTCGGGAGAAGAGAGTGGAATTGGAATGAGATGGAGAAAGTAAATAAATTGCGCCGGTGGTTTCTTGCTGTTTGTTAGTTCTACTCCTGATTTTGCTACATGTGATAATTCCGTTCTATGCTGCTTTTTATCCTTCTTTCTGTCTAGACAAATTGGAAAGTGAAAAATACGCTAATAAAATTTAATGATGTAGAATCATTTCTCGCTGATTTTATGTTTTCTCAAAAAGACTAACAATTTCGCATGCAATGTCGAAATATACGTAGGAAATGAAAGCATTAACTGATAAAAATAGCCAAAATTTCATTGTGGATTGCAGTTTTGTAACATTTTACAAATGATTATTGTATCATTAGTCTAATAAATTTATTATATTTCTTACTTTTTAAATTAAACATGAAAGCGTATTATATTGCACGTACATGAATGGCAACTATGGACATTAGTGCAGTTATTATATAAAATCACGATGGATGTTCCGCTCTACTTTAATGATCAGATTACATCATTTCGAGATGTTTAATTAACCTATCCACTAAACCTCATTAACGGCATTTTTTCATCATTCGGTTTTTGTATATGTAGTAGTAATAGTATTTATTCATATACACAATGTTGACATCATAATCAAATATCATATATACTTTTGATGGAAACGTGATTGTTGTAGAATAATTTATATTGTCTGAGCAAAAATGCATATTTATCAGAAGAATTCGAAGTTTTATATTTTAATTTAATAGAGGGTTCAAAAATAAGACGCGAGAGATCAAAAACCAATTTCCTACACTACTCCACAGGGAATAATAAGAAACGATGAAGGTTCATGTTCTTAATTATATTGTTGAATCGATCCTGACTTCCGTCATTTTTTCCTTGAAACTACAACAGAAAATATGAAAGAGCTGAGCTAACTTGTCAGCAAACACGTTAGAGATGTGCAAAAGCAGGTCAAATTACAGTTTGTTTTCTATTACTAAACTAGACACGTCTGGAATATGTTTATTGGGGCAAATTGCAACATTTCCATCTACAAACACACATTTGATAAACGTAGTTTTCCAGAGTAAAAATAAATCATTTTTAATTTAATGGGAAAAGCGATTTTTTATTCAGTTTAAAAATATAACCGTAGATTCTGTCTGACCTATTTTTTCGTGTGCACAGCTGCACTTACATTTTTGCAAGAAATCTTATATCACCTTTCCACACAATAACTCATATGGTTCATGAAGCCATCATCATCACTCACAAAGTTTGCAAGATCAGGCTTGCTTCTATTCCTGTAAGTACGTAAATAAATATATGTACATGTTGTTTTTATTTTGCTAAATAACATAGGAGAAGATACGTGCAATTTTATACTGCATTGAATAATAGTACCATAAAAAAAGAGAACATCCTCGCTAACGGGAAACAAAAATAAAAGTAGCACCAGAAGTGAGAAACTGGTGCAGTCAAACAAAAAGAAGCTTTTACGTAACGACTTCTGCCATTAAACTTGTCTAGTGAATCTAGTACAGGTTGTTCTTTATACATACGTTTTGCTGACTTTTGCCTTTTTCTAACATTGGGCATGCAAAATTGTTTAACTGCCTATGTCTTATTGTAGCTTTCTCTGGAGAAAGACTGGTGGCTATACTGCTTTTGCTAAAACGAAGCTCCGAGGACAGCGACGACATTTTAACAATATTGATGAGTGTGTAGATGAATGGCATGAGTGGACATGACATGGTCAATGACGAAAAAAGAATGTTGAGTGATCGATGCTAGTCATCGCATAATTTTTAGAGCGGCAGAAGAGGAATCTATTTTTATCTGAATGAATGGGATGTACTCGAGCAATAAAAGAAAATGTTTGCAGAGAGAGAATAAAAGGGTGTCACAAAAGAGAATTAGTTCATGGAGAAAGGAGCCCATGGTAAATATAATAATGGCCAGAAGTGGATTGAAAGGTCAGTTATTTTCATGGAAGGTGGATACACAGCAGATGACTTAGCTAAGTACTTAATGTATGTTGAATTGCTGAATAGAAAAATCGGACATGTAATATTCTTTTGTTATCTTGCCTTTTTATGTTGTCAAATCCATATTATAGAAAGCCTTGACAAGTGGCAATCATCATTTCCCGGTATAGCACAATTAGCAAGTAATGTTTTTAAGCTTTTCTTTGTTTATCAATGAAAAGGAAGTAAGTTTCTTGTTATCAGCAACAAAACGAATACACGGATCACATTACTTCTGTCATTTTAGTAAGCTTGGTTTGTAGAACAAAAAGATAAGTTTGACATTAAACGTAATGTGAGCTTTTTATTGGAGGCCGGCAAAGGCTAAGTTATCGTTATCACAATAACTGTATGTCAGCAGAGAAAAGTGAAATGGACAAAAGGTTTTATTGTGTTACGAACAAAAATCATATTCATGATGACACGAAAATTCCTTTGCCTAAACATGATATATAATTAACTTTATCAAAACATATCTAATATTTAATATCTAGTACAATAAACAAATTTAATGAGAACGTCAACGTATGTCGCAACAAATGCATGTTATCTTCACTGCAATTCAATTTATGACTGCTACCATCAACTTAGCAATGACCGTCTTGGATCTAAGAAAATTACAATAATTAATCTGAAAATGACAGATTAATATGTCAATATGCAGTTGATTAGTAACGAGTTTCTATTTATTACGAAGATGAATCTATTCATCGTAGTTATGTGATTAGTTTGTTCTTCTGTCTGTCTGTCCGTTCGCGCTCCAACTCTTCAACCGTTTGACAAAGTTGCTACTGACTTGCAGTATCCAGGGTCAACCCAATCGGGTACAAGTCAAACAATGTCACATGTTGACTTATGGGCAATTTTTTGCATATTTCAATGGCGGGGTCAATGTTCATCAACTTTTGTGAAGACAGTCCATGTCAAACCTTACCCCAAAGGTCACCCGAGGTAAAAAAAATGTCTGAACTATTTTATTGCATATTTCGATACAGGAGTCAATATTAGTCACTTTTGTCAAAGTATTTACCATGAGTAAAATTGTAATCTGGGATCGGAATTTGTCAAAAAGCGTCAAATACTTTTCCTACATTGAAAAATTGGCTTTATAGTTCACTTGGTTTTCAGTTCTAACATACATACTTCGTACTGATCTTCCACAAGTAAATCATCTCTTTACAGAAGGAACACTCAAAGAGGATCCTGTAGAGGTAATCACTTCCCTTGTGATAACCTTTGCAGGAAACAGGATCCATATTATAGGGCTCAAATCTGGTCACTTCAGGATCCAAGGGTCAAATTGTACTCTTACGGGGCTTTTGGGGTAAAAAACGATTCATTCATTATTCATGTTTTACATGCCTTGTTATTGCTAATAATTTGATATATGGACATATGTTTGCAAAAAAAGCTTTACTAATTGGCCAGTGCTATTTATTTACAGTCTAATTTTTTGCTTCCATAATTGTAATCGATCCGTCATAAAATTATAGTCCGACTCGACATGACAGTCAGAAGCTCTTTGTGTCAGCAAAGAAACGCTCCAGACAAATAGCTACTCGTTCAAAGCAAGTAAAAATCTCTGGAGTCTTTATTACGAAGATAAAAAATTCATCGTAGTTATGCAATTGGCTTGTTTGTCTGTCCGTCTGTTTGCGCTATAAATCTTTAACCGTTTGACCGAATTTCTTCAAACTTGGCAAATACACCGTCCTCAGATCAAGAGCTCCATTGCTCGTGATTTTCAGCATTGAGGGTCAAACCTCAAGGGGACAGCAGGTCAGAGGTTACATATTGCCTTATGGGGGAATTTTTATTGCATATTTCGATACAAATCAACATTTGCCAAGACACTTCAGGTAAAACCCAACCACCAGAGGTAAAAAAAGAGTCAAAAAGTTTTATTGCATAGAGGGATTGAAACTGTTCATTTTTTGTTCAGAGACCACGGGTCAAATCGTTTCTTCGAATGCTCAAGGGTCACAAAAATGTATTTCTCTTTATCTTCGTATTTTCATCATGCTTGACATAACCAGATTTTACAAATTTTTTGCTACAGAAACAAATGTTGTCTACTTACGGACAAACTATATGAATACGCAATTGTGACTTCAGCAGGGTTGTAGATGTAAAGTACTCCAGTACTCATTCTAAAGAAATACGCTGGCCAGAGTAAGCTAGCGACGATTGTAAGTACATTTTCGAAGACAATTGTGCTAACTTGTCTTTGTTGCCTGAGCTAAAGCTCATAAGCTTCAGTAAAATTGGACGCGATGGCGCTGTATTTTCAACAATACATTTTCCACATTTCGTTTACACATGATAGTTTCTTCGTAAGAGATTGACGGTATTACCTCTATCTAAAGCAAAACTGAAAATTCACTTTGCTAGCATTACCTCTGCACCATTTGAAATAACAATGGATGTTTCAAAGAGACAACAACTTCTTTCAACAAATTTGGAATTTTCTTATATTATACTCACTCCAACAACTGAAGCATCAAATCCTTGTTATTGCTATGCATTATTTGTTATTGTTGCAATTTCGCTCTTTTCTTATCTTGCGACTACATCTGCAATATTATGAATTTGTCCTTCGCCTTGTCAGAGCAGCTTCCCATGATACAAGCATACAAATACTGGGGTGTGCTTCATAATAATAATAAGCATGTTTTGGACTTTGGATTATACATACATGTCGTCCTCTTGTTCTTTAGGAATTGATTAATTATTATTACTTTGGAATCTATTATTGTTACAATACAATATCCACCTTCAATTCATTTCTGACATACATCAGCCTCTGCAACTATACAACTTCCTCTTACTTACTATGTTTTTGGACGAAATTTTACTTTTTAAATTTAAATGATGATACTTGGTGCAGTATTGCAAACCCATTATTGTAGCAAATATACTAAAGATGGGCATAAACTTCTTATGGAAAAATAATGCTGCGTGATAATACACATGTTTAATAATTTATCTAAATGCAAGTACATCAATCTTTTTCACATTACCCATTCTATCCTTTATTTGCATCCTTTTCTACTTAAAACGTATGTATGAAGATACTTCAAGGTTTTTAAAAGTGGAAAAATAAATGCACTCTTACATCATCATCATTCCAATAAGTTTTAACAGTCTATTGCAGCATTGCATCAACATTATCACCATCGTTGTAACTGATTGTCATTTTTTGCGTAAGTTGGAATATGTATTTGCAAAAAACGAGTTGTCTTATTGAATGAAAGAAATGCAAAATCTCTTGCAGAGTCATAAGATCGTTCATCAGCAGGAGTGTCAGTTGGATGGCAACATAAAGTAAAATTAAAATGCAGATAATATAACACCCCGATGCTTATAACGAACGAGGTTTAGGATGATCGCTGTTGTCTGTTTCCTGTTGACTAAATATATAATGTATTGTATTGTGGGATAATTTTGCAAGCAGTAAAATAACTTAATGCCACATTACAGTCTGTCTCTACCAATATGCAGTAAAATAAATCTCAATGACCTAAATCATAAAAATGTTAGCATTGACAATCAAAATCTCTTCGTTTAAGTTCAGGTAAAACAGAAACGTGGGCTTCGTCATCCCTTTATATTTGGCTTTTACGAGCATGTCGAATATTTTAAAATATGTAGATGGAAAATTTATATTCTTACATTCGTGCCATTGCTACCATAAAAATGTGCTGTAGTTGTGCTTTATTGACGTTTGAGTTTTTTCACTGACTTACATGGCATTCATACCGTAATATTTATGCATGCTCGGGCGACACTCAAATTTATTTTTGTTCTTATACCTACTACCAACTATATTATAGATCTTAGATACTCTTGTTATCATTCTAGCGGTAGAAATCTATCGTTGTGTCATCAGTCATCCATCACCATAAGAAAAGCAAAACTGGCAGGTTTGCTTTGCATTTTTTTACGAAATTACTTCTTGAGTGCAGTATATTAGGTTAGGATTGCCTGTAGAATACCGCCCGTTCACAAAAAAGTCTATAATCCTAATCTATTGTTTTCGGTCAGAAAAAAAGGATTACAAGAAAACAAACGGTAGAAAATCCCGATACTTTTTGAGTGCCTTTTGCCTTTTTATCACATTGATAAAGTCAGGCTTGTTTGTAATGTATAAATGAATTCTTTGGTTTTGTTTTTCATTAAATTTTCGTTAGTCAAGTACTTTATACACATACATAAATACATAGTACGCAAACGACTTTTATACATTGTGTACTCTAATTTTTATGAATAACTTACGGAGTCAACAAAAATTTATATTGATACACTACCACTTGCGTAATTTAAATTTTTAGTGAAAATTTTGCAAGCTATGGTTTAATTTAGAAGGAAGCTCTAACAGAGTAAGGCAAATATTGTAAAAGCTTACTTGGTGCAAAGATGACTATGATCTATAAACAACGAATGATC
>JAQFYG010003428.1:0-12577 GCA_034694325.1 Entomobrya corticalis | reverse complement strand
GTGACGAAACAGATATAAAGATAATTGTTAGTAAAAAGCGTCAAATAAAATTACTGAACTAATTATTAATTAAAAACAGTCGAAGAAATCAAAAATACTTCAGCTCAAGCGACGTGCTGAAATGTATGTTGCGTGAAGAATGGAGATGGAATGAAAATGGATTTTGTGATTTCTCAGCTGGACTGAGGATAATTTTTTTTTCAAAAAATAAAATGAAAAATGAACTTTAGCATCTTCAAAAAACATGCATTTGTAGTTTCGTTGACGACCACGCAACATACCACGCAGTTGATAGTTTCACCCAAACGCTTTTAGTTAAGGCAACATGCATTAAATTAAACATGCATTGCCAACCGCTTTTACTTTTGAAATCCATGACACTTATGAGTGAACGATAGAAACAAAAGACTGTAGAGAAATCATGGAGAATAATCTAGTTAGAAGTATATAAGATTTATGTTTGTCTATAGGAATAATTAAAGAAGTTAAATTGACAATGGAGATGTTTCTTTTCAAACTTTATATTTATGGTATGATTAAATTTGAAAGGGTGGGTCGATACAATACAGTTTGCAACAATAATAATATTAGTAACAATCCTACCCGTTTCTAGTCAATCAAAGACGTTTTATCTAATATGTAACAAGTTACAACCATTATCAGGGTGAGGTATAAATATACATCGTCCCCATGTTTAGATATATATTGAATCACCTTCTACTACTATTTATAAAGTTTTTCCCAATTACCCTATTCGCACGGCCTATTATGTATTAGTTGACCTACTGTATATTGTGTGCTTATTTTTTGTATAGTTTTTCCATTGCACAACAGCCTTTTGAAATTTTCCAAAATGGTATAATTTAAATGCTAAATATTATGTATATAAAGGGTTTTTATTGTTTTGGCTTTAATGTCATGACTCTTGATTTATGTTTAGTAAGCTTTCTAGGAAAGTCTCATTTATCGAGTGTACAGTTGACAGATCTCAGAATGATTTCAAAAACTAGAACAAGCTCTCGAAACCGAAATGGCAGTTTTTCTCGTTTCGGCAGGGTTCCAGACAAACCGTGTCATCTTTTAACTTTATACGATATATTACCACACTGGCTGTATGTCAATATGGCAAGATTCTTTACAGTGGAACAAATAAAAAGCATGTTTACTTTTAAGTACTTGTGTGCGCACAGCACAACTCTCTAGATGATTCAAATGATGCATAAACTAGATAACTTTTAATACTTTCAGTAAAATCATTTTCCTATAATAAGTCAGGTCCATGTCTTTAAACTGGTTTTCTGTGTATGTACAAGCTAACATAAACATGTTACATTTTTGATATAATTGATTTGCTAGCTGACTGCAAATGTTAAAAAGAGAGAACACTTGAAAACTCAAACTTTGCAAGGTTAATTCATTACAAACTAGTAAAAGATACAAAAAATAAACTACTGCCTAGATTGACCAAATATTCCTTTCGAAAAACTTTATCTTCCACTTTATAGGTATGACTTAATTAGAATCAAATATATTCTGACATTTTCATCTGCAGAATTTTTGAATTTTTGCATTATGGAATTCAGAAGTTGACGACAGATTGGAGATATCGTTGCTGCTGATGCTACTTACACGGGGCATGACAGAAATTTGCAATAAGCAAAAAAACACAGACGACCGAATTCAAAGTGTTTATCTGTTACTTATACTTACGCAGTTATGTTTCTTTGCCATTCTCCACCATGGCTTGAGGATCTAAAATTCAGATTTCAAAATTTTCAAATCAAGTTTTCTTCTCGTCTTACTTCCCTCATCTTCACATGTCCAAGTGAAATGTAATCAAAATAAAGAAAATGAAGATGTGACTGATCAGACCACGGATGGAAGACGATTCCCTCATCACTTTTCCTTCTTTATTTTGCGTGACACTCATGGCCTACCACACTTTCATGGTTGGTTTCATTGTAAGGGGTAAGTATAAGCAGCTCTTTACTCAATCCCACAACCACCATCTACATATAATAACCCTATGTATTCTGTTCGTTTGGTCTGCTTTCACTTTTTTCTGTTTTTCTAGAGGAGTGTGTGATACTGCACAAAAGTGTCAGATATCCCGCAACACCCCATATCATCAACCCACCAGACATTATATGTCGAGTATGTATATTACCATTTCTTGTATCTCTTTTTCACCATAATTATCATCAGCTGTAAAGGTTTAACTGTAAAATATATATTTTATTGCAATGTTTAGTTACATACTTACAACGAGTCTTCATGTGATATAAAATGAACATGACTATGGATGACTTACCAACTACACTGAACCATCTGCATCTGGCGAAAAAATTGCATACATCAATCCACACTGTTGCTGTTTCTTGAAATGTCTTCATTTTTTCATTCTTCTCTCTCTCCCTCTTTTTTTTCTCTTTTACTTTAAAGCATCACTAATGTAATTCTGGGAGCGTGCTTCCTAAATTGAAAGAGAAATTGCAAAAAGAAAAGAATAATGCGAGAATTAGAGAGTAACGTCAACGTACAATGATCTCATTTATCACTTCAAAATGCTCCTGTCATGTCTTAATATTACATGAAGCATTGACATCATCTAATCCAAATTTTTTTGTATAGTACAAAGATAACGAACCAAGCCATTTTCTTATTCCATTCTCACACCATCATCTCCACTGCCACACTGAAAGATATTTTTATATTTGGGCACACTTGAATAGAAGAATCATAAGGAAAAAAGTTTGTGTGCAGAAAAGATGGAAACGAAAAGAGGAAAGGAGACTATAGAATGCTCCGATATTATGCTTGCTCTGTAGGGGATGAGTATGTGATTGTGTTCTACGTATAATATTATTACCTTTTCCTTTGTGCTGTCGTGGATAACTCGACGATGGATAATAGGTGATATTTTCTCAAAGAAAAGAAAATCCCTGAGGAATAATATTCAGATAAAAATTAACCTACTCTGAAATTGAGAATGTAAAATAGTTGTGGACACAATACTTTTCTTTTCATCATACTTTACATACAAACAGAAGGCAGACTTACAGATAATTACTCGTAGTAAAGCGGCATAACAGTTTATGTATGCCTATACCACGAGCATTCATTAAGAACAAACAATTGTAGCTCAACTTTTAATCTGTACAGAGAAACGAAATGTACCTATATGAACTAAATTATCAAGTGTCATCATACTGTACAGTACAGTTGCAAAGGCAGATTCACTTTTTCTGCACGACTTTAATCCAATGGAAAATGATTGAAACACCTTGTGAATACCTAGATGAATTGTAATGAGTGTGTCATAGTCAGACAGAGAGTATTTTAAATTTTTGAATTTTAAAAGAAGGGAGATGTTACACGTGCCCGGTCGCTTTGTCATTCTATTTTAACTTACAATTGGAAAATGACATTATGCGTCATATATGATTTGATATGTCATATTCCATTGTTATTACTTTCTCTTTCTTCCCATCTGTAGCAGTAGAGAGAGCCAACTTACTCCATACATTGGTGATAAGAGAGGTTATAGTGGCATTTTGGTTGGATATAGTCCTTGCACTAATAATGAATTCGGGCAAATATAAACTTCCTAGCATGTAAATATTTGTAGATGAATATGTCTTTAGTTTTACGTTTGTTGTATAGTTTCATATGAGACGAATTTTTATAATCAAATAAAAATTAAATACCAATCTATCACGGTAAGTATCATGTTTCTTTCAAAGTTTATATCGCACGTAAATTCGTTTAATCAAAAAGATTTAAAATAAAACAGAAATGCAACTCTTTTAAACATGCTAATTTTAACAATTGACACAAGTCCAATTATGTGTTGCTGTTGTTGGCTGGGGTGAAATAGAGCGGGCGCGACGTCATGAAGATGAGATGTTATTTTTAGGTACCATAAGCATTAAAAATGATGGGTTTCATAATATTTTGCTAATAAGTTAGCATGGAATCTATGGAACATTGATGGATTGCCGAGTCAATTTCATCTCATACTTGATTGCATCGCATACGAAAAAAGATAAAGAAAATATACGTAAGGGAACTGATGTCATCATTGAAGTATCATTCAAGTTTGCATTGTACGATTAGTAACGGTATATACAGCTTACAGTTAGATTTTCTTAAAACTCATTTATAATAACTGTAAACTAAACAGAAAAGCCTCGGCTTTAATGAACAAAGTGTTTCAGAGTTGTAAGATGCATATGCTTATACTTAGAATAACATATTTCTCACAAAGGATGCAGCTTGCAGTATGTGCATTTTTTGGTTCAGCGAAAGATGCATTCTTCCCTCTTACTGTCCTCCCTGTCATGCTTTCTCCTTTTCTAATGTATTCTTTCACTTGCAATATCAGAGAAAATCATAAGCTTGTTTATACTGTCTTGACGAAAGAGCTGAATATCAAAAAACCTGACAAATTTTAGAAATCAGTTCAGATTAATAAAGGAATAGTGTGAATGATAAAGTTGTCCTGAATGCCTCCCTGTTTCTAAAAACTCACACATGGAGTTATTTTTGCGTACCTGAGATGATGATATTATTCATTCCGATATGCCATCCTTACATGCTCCGAACTAAATGGGAATCTTCCGACCAGTTGCTATTCCCTCTATACACTAATATGGAATATCCTTTAAAATTGCAAGTTGTGACATATGATTCATTGTGAAGCGTTATAAAGTCAATCAAAAGAACAGAGGCTGTGATCTACTTATACATTTCTTTATATTACTTACCATATACCAAATATTACAAAACTGTCTACAATATTTTCGTCATATTTGCTTAAGTTATTGCAAACAATGATCTAACTGTCATTTGCAAAGTAACACGCCAAAACCCCACAAAGATTGAAGAAACGCCAAAGAAGAAGATACCGTCTGTTGAAAGAACACCACCAAAACCAAGTAAGCCCCTGAAAACCCTACAACAGAAGGGAACAGTACTGGTAGTTAAAAACAAACAGCCAAACCATCGATGAAATTGAATCCAGATTGTGTTGTTCGCGCCAGTACCAAAGGTATAAAAGATAATAAAACTGCCAAATGAAGGGCTAAAACTTCTTTTTCAAATACAACAGCAATGCTAAGAGAAAGATCTGACTTTTGAATAAAAAACAGAACTGACATTCATTTTCACCTTGTCAGTTTCCAGGCTTTTGTGATAAAAAATGATATCAAGTTGCTTTAGAAGCTGATAAATGATGAGCCACAAAAAAATCTATATATTTCGAATAGCAAGTAAAATTTTGCATAAGAATCCACTCAAAAGTTTGGAAAAGTTTTGGTCATCGCCTCCTCTGACGATATATCAAGAAGACACTAAGCGTGGATCACATATAATGTTTGGACATGGAATGAGGCAGGTTGGTGTGGGACGAGGGGGAAGGAGGAAATAACGCTTTCTTATATGACACCAACTACCTTTCCCACGGGACTTTGATGGTTCTGAAAGTGGGTAACAGTTTTGACATTATTTCTCCCTGACTCGCATTCAATAATGATGCATAATGATGCATAGCTCATTATTCAATCAAAACTTTCAAATTTTTTGGCGTCTACACCCTCCACAGGTTGTATCGACTTTTTAGTGGGGCGGTTAAAGGGTCAGCACTGGGATTACTACAGCATTCATATTCCATAGCGATTTGGGCATTATGAATCAGATGGAAAGGCTATAGCCAGAAGACGCCTTGACTCCATTTAAGCCAGTTTACGTCACGAGAATGTGCGTTTGTGATCCTCGATCCAAATGTGGTAGTGATGATGGCTCTTCTTCGTTCAATGCCCCACTTTATAATTTGGCTGATGGAAATGGCAGGACAGCTATTTGTGGCCCTGAACCACTCAGGTATTTTCTTTAGTTGGGAATTTTCACTCAGGTTTGCTTCAAGCAGCCGACACATAACGTGAACGTCATCTTGGAGCATGAAGAGAAAAATGCAAAAAACGATAGCATTTCTAATGATGATGATGATAAAGAGGGAAAAAACCTTGGAGAGGTACATGCTGGCCTTTTACAATCTGGCATAAGATACAAGTTAACGACAAAGGGGCAAAATGGCATGAGGGAAAGAACTGTGGCACATCATGCAGCTATGAATGGGCACACCCATGTGCTTTCTTGTTTGCTTTGATTGGGCGTTAATTATATGGCGGTTGATAGCTCATGAAATACATTGCTTCATTACAGTGCTGCATATAGATGGTAATTTTGTTAGAAGCAGGGGGTCCTCTAAATGCTTCTAATCATTGGAAAATGACACCAATGGCGATTGCGTTCATAAAAGGGCATTGTGGGCAGATTGGATGTGAATGCCCGTATTGATGAGGAAGGTATGGTACTTAAAAATTAGTTACATTTGAGCGAATACTAACAATATATTACAATAAAATAATGTTCTTTTATTCTAGGTGGTACACTTTTCCTGGAAGCATGCCAGACAAGGTGGACATTGGCAGGCTAAAATGTCTTGTTGAGCACCTAAAAGCCGACCCAACTTGTGAAGATTTCAAAGGGAACCATGCAGTAAGTCTGTACACTTCCTGTTAATATATCCTGCTCTCGATAAAATCAGCCGCAGGGCTATGTTCCCATAACCTCCTTCATTTACTTAAATTGAAAAAGTTTGCCTTCTTTCATTTCAGCTTTACATCGTGGGAGTAAAACAGTTTAGGGAATATGTGGCTAATTACCAGTAGGTTAGCAAAGTACTTAAATTTATATTCGGCAATGATCATGATTGAATGTAGTTAATGAACGCAAGCACACAAGATAATTATTGTATGGAATTTTCTAAACGATGACATTGCAGCAAATCAAGTCCTACGACGAATGCATATAGTACCAGACACAGAAATGCTAGGATCCCTTCAAAATAAACCAGTATGGGACCTCGTCGACTCTTAAAGCTGTACAGTCAAGCAACTTTATCTTCCTGTCCTAGAAATATTTGACCTTGGAATGTAATTTCCCTTCGAAAAGGACGCAACCGATAACTCATTGCTCTGAAATACAGGTCATTGTTGGATCCGATCCTTTAGTCATAGCCGTTATGAATGATCATCTTGAAGCAGCTGAAAAATTAATTGATGCCGGGGATTGGATTGGTTCTGCTAGCTGACAATAAGGAAACAAAATCATTTAATTGATACAAAAGCTCAAAGGGATCCGATATGCTTTTAAAATTCATCCTAAAAGTCCATTGTACATTATATTTCGCTTAGATCTACTGTCAACCATGCAGCAGAGGCATTGACCGCTGTACTTAACGCTAGTATTAGTCAAATCCTGACCAATTGCAATGGAAGAGCAGCTCTTCATTTGGCTGTGAAAGCAAGAGAAAGAGAAACGCCTGTATTTTATGATATTGATGATGTTTTAATCACTACAGATGCTGATTTGACGATTAAAGACCCACGAGGTCGCAATCCCCTTCACTATGCATCTGTAAAAGCTTTCCCATAGACGCAGCTTTGTTATGCATTAAAGAACTATATAGTACCAAGTTACGACGTCTGATGCATTTTCAAGTTAATGTATATGTTGAAGTTTATGTGCTTTATGCTATTTAAAAAATAATGTCGATCATTTCCAATATGAAATCACAAAACATGATAAACCTCAAAACGTTACATAGAAATTTATGACATGACATTGTAAAAAACTGTACAAAGTGAAAGTGGTGCTACTGACAATTATGATATGATAACAAGAATTTTTTAGAGAAATTAGTAGTAGTGTTAGAAAAAATATGTAGTGTTTATTCTGTATACGTCCTGACGACTATCAGTTTTACGCAAGTCACAAACAACCAGAAAACAATCAATCCACACAAAGCTAACCATTATTATGTTGAGTTATGTATGCTTTTTAAAACTAACAGAAGGTGCATATGCTGCTTATACTGGTAGCTGCTAATAGTAGTACTGGTATATAATGGTATTTACTACCAAGAAGCACGATTTTTTAACTTTTTCCCGAGTGTGTCTTTCGGAACGGGACGACTTTCACCTCTTTTTAGAGCTTGGTTGAGTACCAATGGTTTATATTTTATCTTTCCATTCGTAATTATCTGACCTGACACTGACCTTGCTAAACTGCACAGAGAGAGCGAAAGAAATAGAGACACGACGACTGATTGACTGACTTACATCAACAAGCTTGAAATGGAGACTGGCTCTCAGATTATCTGTTTGTCTGCTGGAATACACAGAGAGGAATGTAGATGGTGGTCGCACACAGATAATGTGTGTATTTCGACGTGTGCTGTTGAGATGCAAATCTACATGTTTCCTGTTCCACATACACACCACAACTTACCACAACACACCACCTCTTCTGTTGCTCTCCATTACAAAGCTGATGCAATATCCATCTATATTAATAAAATGCAAGCAATATTTGCAGTAAACAAAGAACATAATTAAACGCCTTCTAACCTAGCAGAGATCGTGACATTACATAACATTTGTAAAATATTTTATGTAAATTGTATATTAACGGAGTAAACTAACCATTTTGTTAGGTCAATATTTTTTGTAGTTTAATATTTTGTTTAAGTATTAGCTCAATATTAGGTACGATAGCACAGATGATATTAACATTAAGCAATGTAACATGTCAATATTAAAGAAACAATGAATGTAATTCAATCTGGAGATATTATATGTAGGTTGATATTGGTATCTTGAGATATACTTGGGAATCATTGCTTGAGGTTTACTAGGTTGAATTAAGGTTGACGGAATGTCACGCTCATTTAACTAACCTCACTCATTAGCCGTCGACTTGATTATTATTTATATCTATTTTAGGTTAGGTTATGTTTAGGTTAGTTTAAAATAGCCTTCGTCGATCAGGTTTTAACTAACCTAGCCTAACCTAACCTGAAATAATCAAATCTAATAAAGGTTATTGGTAGAGAGTGAGTAGATTACAGTACGGTCATTGTGAAAATTTCTTTATTCAACCAAATAGTCTCTGGAGTTCCCTGATATCTCACGGGTGTTTGCAACTAGTCTGATGCTCAATGTCAGAGCAAGTAAACAGATACCACACAAAATTATATGCAGAACAGCAGCTACGTTCCGAACGGTTATGTCGGCCATTTACTTATCATCCACTACTAGCTAGTGACTAGCGACTCATCAAGCAAGTCTAAACTCGATCTGCTATCCCTTCAATGTTACACACGCATGCTCTCACACAACCCACCATCCCATCATTACATCCCTGCTTTTTACATAAATTCAGTCGTGTGCAGTAGATGGCCAACTTGCTCATAACTAGTCAACGTTTCATCTTTTCATTTTCATTCTTTCAGTTGAATGAAATACGTTTTAAAATCATAATCAATTTTGAAATACTGATTAATTATTAGTAGTCAGTCACATACACACAGTCTGTTTTTTAATTTATTAATAATCTGTTGCCTGATATAACTGCTTTTGTGAGTTGTGAGTATTGTTCTGCCCGTCGATTATGTAATAGCCAGGTTGACTGAATTCTTTATTGACCATCTGATTGTTTTGTTGCAGTTTGGAGTGTTTGATGCTATAAGTCAACAAATACTTACAAATACAAGTACATTACGTTTCCTTATCCAAATCGCTGATAATTTGTAAATGTATTTTTATTTTATCTCCTTAAAAGCAGTTACGCAATTGTTTCTTTTGTATTATCCTCCAGGTTTTTGATGGTGCTTGCGACGGTTTAATTTAACAGTGCCAGAAAACTAGTTTATATCGTCCTTACTCTTTTTTATTGTCTAATCAAATTAAATTTTTAAAAGGTATGATGGTAAAAATTGTGTTTTTTTAGTTTAATTCAGCATGATTCATTTTTGTAACCATTTCCGATCCGAAGAGTGCACCTCGGAAAAATATGTAATTTTTTAAGGTTATTTAATTTAAATTGGTTCTTTATTGTTTTTTCCAGTGTTGAGATGGAATTAGGAAATGGTTACAGTGGACCAAGGACCAGATTGCGAGCAGAAAAACTGCTGAAGAAAGCAAAACAGCGGAGGCGACAAGAAAGGATGTGGAGGCCCCGGAGGGTGATTGGTAGAAACGACATAATTGTCGATACGTCCACAGGAAAGATCAAGCTTGAACCAGAAGTTAAAGAGGAGGTAGAGCCACCATCAGAGTCAGATCACAACATGGACGAGAATATGGATTTGGTCTTTGTCAACCATGCAGTTAACCTTCCAATGGAAACTGAAGACGACGGAGACATGTTCATACATGGTGATATTGATGATTATGCCGTAGAGTCAGCCACACCAATCAAATCTGAGCAGTCAACTTCTGGGACCCAACCGCTTCTTGTTGAAAATGAAAAGGTGAGATACTTCACTTACCATCTATTACTTATTAAGTTAATTATAAATTTGATGGATTTTAAAAAGAATAATTACTTATTTTCAGGTGCTCGGTTTGGTCTTCAAATACTGCTCGGTTGAAGATCTAAGGACATGTCGTAGGGTTTCGAAAACATGGCGTCAGTCTTCATTGGATTCTTGGATGTCAGCTGTGAAACTAAGCATCTGGCTCCGGCCAATCACAGATTCTCATGGAATAACTATGACCGACTTTTTGTGTCACATGGACGCGTCTATGCTATTTACTTCCGTTTTACCATCTACTCCTTTTGATACACAATTTCCGTTTGTCTCTAATTACTGCATCTCCTCACTGGTTACCACCACTATCCCACACAAGTTTTGGTTATGCTGCGGAAACTCTGTGAAGACACTGGAGCTTATCAACGTGACCTTTACTTCTGCAGATGCCTTTCGGAAAGGAATTTTTCAGTCGTGCCCAAATCTGGAAACGATGATTCTGAATTCCGTTGTTGTACAACTGGATTGTGAATACCAGGATCCAGTTCCAAACGCTGCAGTTAACATGAAGTTAAAGACGATGTCACTTTGTAACTTTTTCAGCGGACGTGTCTCATGGAGTGAATTCTTCAACCAATTTCCATTGTTAGAGGTAAGCATTTCAATGACTTACATTGTATTTGAAACAAGTATTCTTTTTAACGCACACTTTTTAACAAACTTTTATAATTTTTATTGTTTTCAAAAAGGATTTTACGATGTTAGTGGCACCGATTGACAACACTCAAATATTTGGGCCGATATTGCACATTCGCAACGGGGATCCGGATAAGCTACCGTTACACCATCTTCGATTATCGTTTCCGGTCAACTGGGAAACTGCAGCACCAATTAGGGATGTATTGATGGACCCGCGTCTTCAATTAAAAAGTTTCCACGGCACACTGGCCTATGGAAAACATGATGAGCAAACCAAGCAGTTTTTTACGTTTTTAAACTCAAAAGCGTCCAGTCTGGAGCATCTGACGGTCAACTTCCTGCCCACTTTTCTTCCGCTATGTGAGCATCAGCACCAAGAGAAATTTGACAAGCTCACCGTTGTAGAAACTACAGGCTATAAATCATCATCGCTGCAGCTTCTATTACAGACGCCACATCTGAAAAAGTTGACACTTGCATCGGGGATTGCTGAGCTGAAAACCGTCAAAATGTGGACTCCTTTTAAAGATCATCGACTTGCTGCATGCAACTATCTGGAAGTCAAAAAGCACTTGGATCATAAATGTCTTGACCGTTACATAGACTTGTTCCCCAACATCAAGCACCTGACTCTGAGGAATATAGACAATGAAAAATTCATGCTGATTTGCCAGCGATGGACCCTATTGGAGTCAGTGACTTTAATTGACTGCACTGTTGACGATGAAGGACTGACCGGATTAGATGCTAAAGATGTCAAGAAAATTAATGCGGGAGAATGGACGTGGACTCCAGCGGAAGCTCCAAAACCTAACCTCAGCAACTTGACAAGTAAGTTTTATGTTCTAATACTTTTTAAATCATTTTTTATAATTATTAATCGTTTTGTTTTTGTTTCTAAAGATTTGGAGGAGCTGAAAATGAGTAAATGCAAGTCTGACCAGTATATCTCTCTCCAGTTTGGCTACTGTTCCTTAGCTCATGGCTTCCACAAGGCCCCAAAACTGCGAACATTTCAGGTTGAGCTTTTGATTTATACGCTATACTTCTTGACGTGTTTTAATTTGTGATTATATACGTTTTAAAAATCAATTCTCTTATATTTATGCAGCTTGAAGATTACGCGGACTGGAATGAACTGAAGACTACACTAAACTTGGCTGGAGCGCTCCACTTAAATGAGAATATGCAGTAAACTACCTTTATGGCCGTTTATACACCTTTGATCCATGTGTAACATGTAATTAATCAAAAGCATACTCTTTGATTGATTTAAAAGCATAATACTCATTAAAATTAACTTTTACTGATAAAAACTCCCTACGTTTACCTTCGGGACGGAGCCATTTTTTAACATGTAACCCCATATACAACGCTGCGAATGCAAATCAGACTAATCATTCATATAACTGTGCTGATATATACAACTAGATTTGCCCCGCCGATATTCACAAATACATCCCTGAATATGAATAGAATGTTGTTCTCCGACTGATACCCGTT
>JAQFYG010003427.1:0-12577 GCA_034694325.1 Entomobrya corticalis | reverse complement strand
ACAAGATACTTTTCTTTTGTAATTTCGAGATTCGTTTTTTCGTAATTACGAGATTCGTTTTTACTTGTTTTATAACAACACTCAACTTCGTTACTCTCACGTGACTTGATCACGCTTGTTATTTTTAGGATCTGGACCCAAATCATAGAAAGCTCAGTTTTACAATAATATATTGCTACATACAAGTATTATAAAAATAAGCATAATACACATAATAATATTGCCATTTTCATTTCATGTGTAACGATGGTTCTTTCAGACGTCATTCCGAGTGCAAACAGTGTTGGCACGGATGATATTTTCTTGTTGGTCTGCATGCGACGAGCATTTGCGGAGAAGACCGCATTAAAAAGGAAAAAAAGCTTCAATTTAAATACTTATATAATAAGCCTTTTTATGCGTTTGTGTAGTGTTATTATGTAGTAAGCATTTTAATAAAACGGACCACTAGCTTATTATTTTTGAAGAGATTTTAGTATTACTACTGACTTAACTTACTTAAAAACTAATAATCAATAGAATATAATATATATTACGAGATCGAAAATGAATTCATAAGCATTATCAATCTTTTCTTAATTCCTTATAACTAATTCTGTAATTTACTTTCGCTTTGCCTAAATAGTTATTTTTGTTGATGGCTTTTGTAGAGTAGCAGTGTACGGGTACATCGGCTCTGTTGAAAACTGCATCTAATGATACAGAAAAAATCTGACTTCTTTGTCCGGTAATGAAATGTTATTTTTTCACGTGGAAACAAAATTGAAAACCTTATCAGCTTCTTACTTGTTGAAAGCCAGGAAAGCGATACCAAAATATTAATGGTATTTTAATTGAACAATTTTGCATCACATATTATTTTAGTACGCATATATTTCCGTAGTTTTTGAATAAATGAAAGGAAAAAAGTATATTTTATGTACCATACCTCAACTTTGACTAGTTAATAAATCAATAAATAAGTAAACATATAAACCGATGGTCCAAAACAATACTATTTTGATAGTGTAATAACATACCTTTACCTATTCGTGCAATATTATTATATTCTTGGTATTATCTTAGGACCATGATATCTCTTTCATTGAATTCCTTCTTCATCAAAAACATTATCATACTAACATATTATTGTAAGTTTTATCTTGCTAGCATATGCTTGGGCATCCGTTTGACCATGTAAAGGTCAACAGAGGTCATAGTCTGATTTCAACCAAACTGCAAGATCAAACAAAGCATTTTGACACTAGATGTTGTATTTACAGATTCAGTTTCACAGGCAGACACATCTTCCGCTCCATACAAAAAGTTTCCCCTTGTATTTTCATAATGATCCTTTTAGATTCAAAATATTGGACATTTCTTTTTTCTCTAAATTGCATGTATTTACTGGTTTTTTCACAGATGATATATTTTTCTGAAAGTCGATGGCATTTTAATTAAAGCACAAACCTGCATTCAAAAATAAAAAGAAGCAGTGCAGCTCATTATTTTGGTTTATTTGTTCATGTTTTCTTACTAATTAGCTATTGTTATCGCAGTTTTTGTTGATTAGCGGTGTGCACGTACATCGTTTTGATACACATATTCCGGAAAAACCAGACTTTTTGTCTGGTCAAAAGCCTAAATTGTTCACTCATTGCGTTAATTAGCTTACAGAGGCCAGATAACAGTAGAGACCTACTACATAATATAAATAAATCTGGAGTTCTTTTTGACATTCAGTCTTTGATCGAAATTCACAGAAATTTGCTGAAAGATATTGGCTAAACCGAAATGTTCAGAATGGTTAACAGTTGTAAATTTAAAACTAGAGTCATATTTTGGCTTCCTGTGTTGTTGGTGTTAATGGGAGCAGGATGTCACTGTAATCATGTACAATTTTATGGGAAGAAACACTATGAAGGCAAGTACCATCTTCTGTTTTTATTTGCTTCTATCTCTATTTACGCACTGTGTATAAAACAATTTACTTATCATACAAATTCCCAATTTACAAACAAAAAGAGTTGTTCCATGCATTGTTTGCATATTACGAGATGAATTGGGCTTTGACCAATCCACTATTTCATAAAGGAATGTTGAAATATGATCAATTAGCTAGCTAAATTATCGTTTCTGTGATTTAATCATAAATACATTAATATTAATTTTTTAAAATCATGCTCATCTTTTGTTTTAGCCACTCTTATAATGATACAACATATGTAAGGTTTATCGAGTGAAGTCAAAATATTTCAGCTTGAAGAAATACATGGAGCATTGTGGCGTCAAGCATTTACGTTTCAGTCTTAAAATACTTTATGTGGCAGTTACTAAACCATTTTGTGGTGGCGTCGTGGTCTTTAGCAGTTAGTATTTATTTTATGACATGTCATGGATTTGTTCGTAAAAACCCATTTAAAATATCTAGGGATTTTTTGATTCGTCTTGGATTAATTGGTTATTGTTTGTTTCTGACTGCCGAAATATAAGATGTAGGGAATTAAGAGACAATCAGAAGCTTGGGTTTTCAGGAAAAACTATAATATTTTCGTCGTAAAGCTTTGAATTTGGTTTGGTTGGGGTTATATGTATGTTGAGGAACTTTGTAAGGTACATTCATTTCTCCAAAATGCCTATCTTTCTCTAATCCTACTTCAACGTTCATATTTTTAATTTTCTTCTAAGCCATTGCTAGTAAACAACCAAATATTGACATGCATAAATGGCTTAATACTGCTCATGGTTAAAATATTTTACAGGCAGTTAGTTCACTTGAAAATCTAATTATTTTACTCCTAGAGCTGTGCATTTAGTTATGAGTTGTAAGTGTGAAATTTAAATTTGCTGAGGAATTTTTTAGGTACTTGCATTTCTCCGAAATACCTACCTTTCTCTAATCCTTTTTTAATGTTCGTATTTTCAATTTGAATCCACGCCATTGTTAGTAAAAAAACCAACAATTTACATGCAAACATGTAATACCGTCAATGGTTAAAATATTTTACATGAAATCCCAGTTCACCTGAAAAGCTTGCATTTTTGATTCGGGAGAAAACTATAGCAAATTTTACTCAACTTTAGATTTAAACCAACAAAGTTTCCGAGTACATTTTTAAATTATAATTATTTTGGCTGTACCTTTATAGCGCCAACGGAAGCACTACTTTATTCAAATATAATTTTACCTGTTTCGTGCAGTACTTTTTCAAATTCACATAATTTTACTGATGCTTAAAGTAATTAACTGATAGTGTGATTTCCGCTAAAAAATTTAAAATGAATCTTACATTTTGGCTTTCCTTTTTGTTGGTTTTATTGGGAAATGGGGGTTATTGTGATCGTGTACAGTTTTATGGAAAGGAAAATTATGAGGGTAAGTGCACATTTCTTGGACATTCGCTACTCGTTTTTATTTTTGCATATTATATAATATTACATTTCTCGTGTGCGTAAGGAAGCAATTATTATTTACTTTCAATTTGACATTTCAATGAAGATTTTATGATATTTTTTTAAATATTTAAATTTAAAATTAAGTAACTCGGTACAATGGTACATTATTCATTTTTGAGTAATTCATACGCCGTCAGGTCTTATTATATCTTCAATGCAATAATAATTACTTTATTACTTTTTTATTTCAGGCTTTCTGAAACAGTTTGATGTGAGCGGTGTCCCGACAAACAAGTGTCACCGTCTTGACGATCCACTTATCGTGAAGTCACTGAAAACAGACAGATGCATCATGTTGTATGGAGGTCAAGCGTGCAATCAAGACTTCATACCAAAGGTGGTGAACTTTTACTATAAAGACCGAACACGTGACATTACCTACAGCATACGGGTTGACAGTGACACCACTGAAATAAGTCAGCCCTTGGATCAAGATGGGACTCAGACAGTACAGAGTTTTAGTGTTTGCTCTCGAGAGCTAGGAGGTGGACCGGAAGTGGACGTGGACTTTTACGGATTTATTAAGTACAAAGGACCCAATATTTTCAAACCAAAAACACCTGCTTCCGAGTTTCGTAATACATGTGGCTGCCAAAACCTGGAAAAGGACTGGGTGGGTGGGAAGAGCAAGCAAATTTCTGTGGACAATTGGGGCAACAGCATCGAGCTTTTTGAGGGGGAGCATTGCACTGGACAAATGAGGACGTTGAGGGCAGGAGTAAGTCCGGCTAGTAGAGAGCTGTGGCCAGGCAATGATGGAATGCCAGTTTTTGACGTCCAATCCTTTCGTCCAACCAATTACCAAGATTGTATCATGTAAGTCACAAATCTAAATCTTAATTTTAATTTCATTTAATTACTTATTACTAAAACATTCCACCTATTTTTTCTTTCAAAATTTTCAGACTTGATGCATCCATCACCAAGTTTGTATTTGAAAACGGGACTCAGGAAATGATAAAAAATACAACAGAGCAGAACGTGAAACTGGCGACGGATGCCATTCTTAGGAACAACGGAGCCCAATCCATTGAGCAGGATTACGAGGTCAGCGGCAGAATTACCGAAAAGATTGACATCACCACGTCTGAAGGCTATAGCAACATGCACAGTGTGAAAGCGTCTGTAAAAACAGAAACCGAGGTGAAAGCTGGACTCAAGTTTCTGGCTGAAGGGAAAGTTAAGGTGGAAGTTGCACTTGGTTACGAATATCAGAGGTCGGACAGTGGACAAAAAACCAATAGCTCCAGCGTCGTCAAAGAAGAAGCGGTTACAGTCAGCCAAAAGATCGTGATCGGGCCATGCCGTGAATGCACCGCTTCAAGTTTCGTGAAAAAGATGAAGAATTTCCCTATCAAGTACACTGCGTATTCACGGGTCAACGGTACTGCTGGTGGGAACAAAATGAGTGCTCGAGAGGTAAGGTCGGCTTTGCGACCGGAAGTAAAATACTTGGGTGACGCTGATGAATACGCTGTGAATACGATGGTTGAAGGGGTCATGTATGCAGAGTATGGGATCAACAGTTTCATTAATGTTGATTGCAAACCAATATCTGGCTGTATGGCAAATCCTCCAGGTGCAAAAAATGTAAATGCTGAGCCGTTAAATAGAAAATTTGTTCTTCCATTTCACAAGTCCGCAATTTAGAAAGTTGGTTCTTAAATTAGAACAAAAATGTAAATTTTGGAGAATCAGGCATCCAATTAATTCCCCATTCTTTCTGCAGAAGTTATAAATTTGTCATTGCTTAAATTGTTTATTAGCAAAAACATAGATTTTGTTCCTTTCTAGTATTTTTAATTGTTCCATTTAAAGTATTCAGCATATTTTTTTGTATTTTATTTTCATCTTTCTAATATAATTTGGATTTGTATATAACATAAATTCGTATTCTTTATTTATCACTTGACTTTACTTCTGTTCAACTGCTTTAATAGCTGTTGCAGGTTTTCATTTTACAGTTATATGTGTATACTTTCATTTTAATTGGTAGTTAATATATTTAATTGAAAAGTTATATATTAAATTTTGTTATTCCAAGATTTTGAAAAGTCTTATATTTTAGTAATTGTACAATCCATAAATACGATTACTTATTTATTTGCTAAGTTGCACATATTAAAATATTTCTTTTATCTTTAAAAAATATATATTTTTGAATAAGAAAATTTTTTCTTTATCAAATATTAATACCTTGGGATTTAAATCAGGTAATCAGGCATGCATAGTAAAAACACCGTTTTACCTTGTTTATTAACAATAAATCAATGTCTTTGAACTTTTTGACTGTTTGATAATTATTAAAACCCTTATGTGCTCTATTGGCTTCATCTAAACGAACTTTTTTTTTGTTTTGTTGTAAGAAATACAAAATTCATAAAAGAATTTCAAAATTTGAACTTCGGTTCAGACACTTTCCTATAAAATATTCATTCAATCATTATTATTACGCTCGTTGAATTTTTTTTTCTCGTTGTCGTTGACTGTCAGAAATTTGACGAAGTCATTAATATCAGTGTAAGCCATTGCCAAATAAAGTTCAGCATTGCCTTTGTTCAAGATCATAAATTCGTGGATTCTGTAGGATGTTATCAATATTTTGCCCATCAATATAACTAAATGTATCGGTTCCAATTCCAAGAACATACATTTTCCACTTTGAACATGTTTCAGTAGGGAATTTTATAGCATACAATATAAATAACAATTATTATTATTCCTACAACGCCCATGCTTGTAAAACCATTCAATAATTTGATTGAATGAAGTTAATTCAATAAATGGCTAATTATCAATAAACTATTACATTATGCTACTTGACTTCACTGCAGATTCAGACATTAATGATCGACTGGCTGGGCAGAATTCGTGTTGATGATATCTCTCAAAACGAAAAAAATACTTCCTATTCTATATTTTATCTCACAAGCTCATTGTCACCAGTGTATTTATTTAACAAATTGTTCAATATTTTAAACCACAATAAGCTCTCCATATATCCAAACTGTTATTTTTTTGTAAAATATACATGATTATTTTATTATAAAAAACTAACACCATTTTATCATGCCAACTTCCATAAATGTACAAAATACAATTAAAGACAAAAGTGTAATTTATTATATAACTATTAAAATATAAAACGCCTACATAAAAATATATAAAATATATATATTATACAAACTTCTTTTACTATAAAAAAGTAACAACAAATTTAACATATTATTATTATGCATATTATTTAACTATAAAAAGTAATAACAAAAATTAGTATTGTGGCAAGCTATTACGCATAAAGTTCCCAGTATCCCAGTCTTCTTATCGTCAAATGTCTCCCAAAAATATAAATAAATGAATAAAAAATAAAATAAACACAAAACATTATAATTTTTTACCACTAATTCCTAGTAATGTTACCGCATCAAATATTACAAATCATCGTAGTAAGCAGCTTAATCATATTTTAATTTAATTGAAACACGTTATTTTTTTTGAGTATAATTAAGTATTTTGGAAATTTCGCCTCCACCATTAAAAATCTTAACAAAAACCTTTGTCAGTCCTGGAAACAAGCTCCAGATGTTGGATTCGTACAAACAGTTAACGTGACTTATTAGCTGAATAACGTCATCTCTACCAAAGCCTATTATGTCATTGTCGTTTTCATTATAACACGAAATCTTTAATGACTTTAATTGAGTCAAAGGAAGCAAAAAATCATACGAATTTACCGTTTTCATCTCATTATTACGTAGACAAATAGAAATATTCTGAAGACGCGGAAGTTCCAAACTCAGATTTCTCTCAAGACAAGAATCATAAACTTTAACATCTAGACTGAGATCTGTCAATGTTTCTCTAAATTTTGTCAAAATTGTAAACAAATATTTTATATAAACTGCAAAAGTATTATCCTGAGAAGATACTATCGTTAATTTCCGTAATAAAGGCCAATCAGAATATTTCAGAACTTCAAGTTGAAAAAGATGTGAAATTAAAGAAATATTTACAGAAAATTCATTCAAGTTTTTTACTTTGGCGTAAACATTTTTGACGATCTCGGCACCTCCAGAAATTGAAGATGTGTCTAATTTCTCAATTTGTGAATTTTTAACAATAACTGAATACAAATAAGTACAAGGTAAATTATGACACTTTACTGTTGTTAGTTTACTCAACGTTGGGAAAATATAATTAGCCAAAGCTCCTGTATCTTCACCTTCAGCTATTGGATCAAAAGTTGTTTCAGGCAAATCCAGTTCCAATGCTTTTAGATTTGGCATTCTAGCCAACCAATAGCTTAGTTGTTGCCAACAATTAATAAATGAACCGTTTAAAAACTTTTCATTTCCTGATTCGCTGTCACCATGGCAACTGAAATATGTGAAGGAGTGAACATGTGATCCATACAAATTTAAAATTCCCTTAATTCCTTCCTTGAAATAACTTAAGGAAGTTAAGTCTTCGGAAGGATAAGCTCTGATAAGTAAACTGCGGCTTGGAAACGGATTTGTTAGAGGATTTTTATGTAATGTTTTCATAGTTTTCAAGTCGGCTTCAAAACCAGCAAATTTTAAAAGATCTTTAGAAGATATCTTTGTGTGTATGATAAGGTCAGATTTATCAAGATCAGGATCCGGCTTATCAAAAAAAACGGACTGGCATGTCTCCTCAAGATAATTTTCAATAGTTTGTTTCCACGATTTGTTGACCAGGCGGCACTGGAGAAGATCAGGTCCTTTCAGTTGAATACTGGGTGAGGCGATTTCGGTCCATTCATTGCACATTATTTTGAGCACCTGAAATAAGACAATTTAGAACAACAATTAGCATTTTAAAACTAGTGATTATTATTCATTTTAAATTAATAATCATTATTTATTTTACCGTTGGAAAAAGATTGTCCACACGATTCTGTATCCACATATTATAATCCGGGTTCTGCTCAAGTCCCGAACAATTATTAAAAGTTTCGTACCATCGGCTCAATTTTAATTGGATTTCAGGAGAGTACTTTCTTGACAGGTCATAGTACTGTAAAAAGAAAGAATACCAATTTCTATTAAATATTGTTAATAAAACAGCATCTTTAATTTGTAATTATATTTAATAAATCCTTTTTCTACCTCCATGGGAAAATCTGGGATTTCGATAATCATCTGCTCTCGAACAGCACCAGCCCTTCGGACTTTCTTCGCCTGCTCCATCCTACTTTTTGATAACTCCTTGGAAACAATTTCCAATTTTTGTTTAAGGAATAATTCCCGATCCCCTCCATCACCGCCACCATCCAAAGTTATTAATTGTGGTGGCATTATTACTGTTGACCGTTGAACATGATAACCGTTACTAGTGCTAGGTCCTGGAAGTGCCTCCACAGTTTTAATTGTTGAAGTTGAAGCCGAAGCACTTCTCTTCCGATTTTCCTTTACGCACTTCTCAATCATTTCCAGTTTAGTTCCAACAGATCTCTGGAGTTGTTTCAACTCCTTCAATAATATTAACTCGTCGTTTTCCTCTGTCTCCTCCACATTTTGTGAGAGAATTGTCATTGGTGTTGGCGTTGGAGGAGGAGAAGATCCTCTGGGATTAAAAGGTAAACAATCTGCATCCAATGCATAATCGGAGGAATCTGAAGATAACTCGATAATATCATCTTCACAGATAATATTATTAACATTTTCAGGTTTAGTCTTTTTTGGCGGTGGTGATGATAATGATAAGGAAGATGAGGAAGAGGTAGAACCTGAGGATGAACTCGATGAGCTATGATGGGACGCGGAGGAAGATGGACGAGGCGTCGGAGATTGAGGTGGAGACGGTCGAACCATATTTTTAATTTAAATGTCGAGGTAAATGGTAAAATGTAAATTGATCAGTTATTTTGTTGACATTTTCAAATTTACTCGATTTAAAATTTGAGAATTTTCAATTTATTTAATTATGAGAGTAAATTTATCTACGAGCTTCAATACAGGCCTTGTTTTTGGGATTGGGAAGGAGAAAATAAATAAATAAAAAGCAAAACGTAAACAACATCAAACAGGTATGGGGCCATTCACTACGGAAGAAACCATAAAAATCCGGTTAAATGTGCATATTATATGAAGCAGTTGGAATGTTGAGTTAACTGCTCTATGGCTTTAAATATCAAAGAGACTTGGTGGGTGGGACAAAATTTACTTTCTTTACTGTACATAATGTATGAACAGTCCCTTCATTTTTTGGTAGAGGAAATGGGAAAAACAGATGTTGGTGGCGGTGGTGGTGATTTTCCATGCATTTTTTCTTGCTCTCTGCTGCTCAACTGCTCAAGCCCAGTAACATTTTTGTGTCTACATCTGCATTTTTTTCATATTTTTTTTGGATTAGCTGAAGTAGAAAGCACGCACAGAGCCATAATATATTTTTGGACCTTTTAGAACAAATAAGCCTTTGTTTTGCCCATGACCAAGACTGTATGCTCATGTTTTTAAATATTTTCTCAAATATAATATTAGGTGCACTACGTGGATACCTTCACGTCTCACGCATTTTTAAAATAAATAGTTTTCAGAGGGTACTTTTCACAATTATAAGATATTTATTTACATGTATTTTATACTTCTATTTTGATAAAAATTCGCATAAGCTTCTAAATACAAATATTTTTTCAAATAAAAAGATTATCTTGACAAATTTGCTAGTTATTATTTTGAAAACAAAAACTTTCTTTGAAAATTTATGTTATGATATCATCAATTGCTCATTGCATCTATATTTACGGGATTTTTTAGTATTTTATAATATTCTCCAGCATTACAAATAATGTGTGTTTCCACCTATTCTAAAAACAAATTATCGCATTTTTTTATAAATACACATCAAGTATAAAATTTTGTTTTCGTCTTACAATATTCCCATGGTTTCAGAAATGTCTATAATATGTTTCTTGTAACATAAATGGTTTGCACGGCATGCTCCTGCTAGAAACCTGGATGTGGAATATTTTCCTTTACTTACTTCTACTTACGAGTAATCAATTTAAATTTATACTATTTCTCAAATGCAATAACTTTGCTTTTTCTCCTTGTTATCAAGCTTTGTATAAATTTATAGTATAACCACTGCAATAATAATTCATAACTTTCAATAACAAAGCAGAAAGCTGACACACCAAGTAGTACACACCATATCATATAAACCACCACTATATTATTTCCACTCATTCTTAACGCGGTTGGCTTCTTCCGTCTACTTGTGCGTCTATTTAAATACTTTCGATATCTCACGGAAACATTTTTTGGCAAATTTTCTCTGTTCCATCTTGCCCATAAACTTGGTAGACCTGAATGCAGCAGAGACATTACTCGCTTTGAAAACACATCTGCTGATACAGGTAATTTGTTGAATTGCCACTCATAATACAATTTCTTATGTGGTTGTTTGCTTATATACAAATTTCTTTTATTTGTCACAAGTCTAGATTGTGATAATCGTGAGTACATTTTAACCACTTCATCAAATGTATCTATAAACGCATTTTTATAGCAATTACTTAAAAGCATTGCTATATATCTTTCAGTCATACCTATATACTCCGCCATATCGTTTGGTCTGTAAACCATAGACAATATCTTTTCGCCTACATCAAAATTATTTTTATGTATAAACTTATTTGTGCCAACGTACATATCTAAAACTGTAAACAGACTTTTCAATTTGATTCTATACTTTGCTAAGTACTCTGTAGAACTGTTTTCTAGATACCTCTTTTTAACAAAGTCGTATTCTAGTTTCAATGGTAGAGAATATAATGTAAAATTATGAGCTATTAAGCTATTAAATTTACTATAATGCTGCGGACTAAGTTTTGTAGTAAAAGTTGTTAAGTTTTCTCCACAGTATTCATTTGACAATATCATACCAAATACTACCCATATAGTTAAAAGTAGTTTATTTGACTTAATTTGTTCGATTGAATCTCCTAATAATATTTTATAAGAAAATGTAAAGTAGTTCCACCAAACGTTTTTCTTTGGTTTTTTCGCATAACGATTATTGTTATAGCAGTAAACAAGATAATAAAATACCAAACTGTACTATCAAACGCAGATATTAAACCCTTAATCGAAAATTTTGTTGTCTTCCTTAAACTCGTACATGACAAAAAATGCAACAAAAATGGAGCTTCGTTTCGAATATTAGATAGGTTTGGTGGGACAGTTTTAACAATTAATAAAAAAGGAAGAAAAGTTTTTAGAGGATCATAGTTAGTACCTATGTCTCTATTATAAAGTGTGGAATTTGGAAAAATATATTTTATCATTTGTAATATAACATGTTTTCCCGAAGATGTTTTGTGGACATCGTCATTGTATCTACGAAATTCGATCACCAAATGTTTCTCATGTTTTGCACCTAGTTTCCAAATATCATGAAAATATTGTAAGTTTTTACTGGGATAATTTGTCCATTCCAACACTGCATGAGATAAAAAGCTTTGCTCAGAACATGCTTTATTTTTGTAATGATTAAATTTTGAAATATCTAGATGTCCATAGCATTGCTCCACGGCATCATAAACGTTTTTCAAGGAGCTTTGAGTTAAGGTTATAACAGACTTCGACCACTGAAATGTTCCATTTTTACTTACTTCAATTATAAATACTAATTTCATCGGACGTATTGCCACCACTTTTTGTACATTGGGCCCATAATCTAGATAGAAGAATATAGAGTTCCATCGAGAAACCTTTTCATGAGAAACGTCAATGTCTCGCTGAACACTAATAAAAAACCAAAAATATTTTGCCAATTGCCACTCATCAATGTTTTTGACACGATAGTCAAAAACCGTATTCAGAAATGTTTTGGGCAGAATACTGTATTTTGGTTTAGTATATGGCTCAAAAATAAATCGATTTATAGGAGCCCAAATGTGACATGGTTTTGGATCTATATAAAGTTGCACGACACAAATGAATCTTGGATTTGGGGGAACTATGAACAAAAACACGGATCTACTTTCTTCTAAAGCAAACCACTTGTCATTATTGCACAAAAACTGACCTGTTTGGGGTCCATTTGACTTTGGTGTATATATAAAAATAGAACGAATAGTAGGCGTTTTATAGGCTATTAGTTCGTACGATCCATC
>JAQFYG010003426.1:0-12578 GCA_034694325.1 Entomobrya corticalis | reverse complement strand
ATCAGGCTCTGCTAATGGTAAATCCTAACTGAATTGTGGACTGGCCCACTGGCCTGTTTTATTTGAAAAATGTAAAAGAACTACAAACTACAAAGAGCGCAACACGTTTGTAAATGCACACTTGTTTTTGTTTATCGCAATCAGCCCAACAGCAGCAGGTGAGTGAGGGGGGTTCTCTCTCACACAAGTCATATGGGCATTGTTATTGTTTTCATCCAGAGCTAGACACAACTGATGATCACGTGCTTGCGGTAGCGCGAGTGAGTCTATTTGTACGTTCTGTTTTCACTTTCACACGTTTGTGTATTTTGTGTACAAAAACTTCGTTATCTGCCTTTTCTGTCTTGTCTTGTCTCGTTTCAACCACCCATCTGTGCCTGTGACTTACTTGACACTTTAATTGATGACGGCAGTAACAAAATTCTCATCCTCCTTCGATCGCTTTTTTCATTGTTGGCTTGCCGGTTTCGGTTATTTGCGATTCGTGTGATTACTACTGATTAATCATTAAAAGACAAGTTCAGTTTACTACGAATTAAATTATTTATAACCAATAGAAAGATAATAAAAGTCACAAGTGTTATCTGTTGTCTGCTGCGAAACTTGTAGTGTTAAGTTCGGGTCAAACATTTAAAGACAAAAATAGGATGGCTGCCACATGGGGATACGCAGATTCTGATGATGAATTTGAGGAAGAAGCAGAGAAGTCTTCAAGAGGGAAATCAATATTGCTGGTCATGATTGACAGTACTCCAGAGATGTTTCAACCTTGGAAGGAAGGGGAACAGGATGTTCCCTTCAGGGCGGCGCTTAAGGTGGGTTTCATTATGCAAAACTCTTGTCGTTAATTGGTTAATCATATATAGTTCATATTAAATAATTAGCTTATTATGCTGCATTTATAGTGCTGTCAAGCGATCTGGCGGAACAAGGTGGTCTCGAGTGAGAAAGATTTGGTCGGTTTGTTGTTTGTGGGAACAGAACAATGGAAAAATTCGTCCAATTTCGAAAACCTGTATCAGTTGCAGAATTTGTCCCCCGTGAAGGTTCAGATGATTGAGGAACTCAACTCAATGAAGCAATCTGAAGGGTATGATGGGTTTGAAGATAAAATAGGATCATCGGAGAACTATGATATGAAGGATGTGTTTTGGCTTGCTAAGATGATTATTGATGAAGAGTAAGCTTATTTTTTTAAGATCCGACAAAGTGTAAATTATCTAGGTTAGTATTTGATTAAAATATAAATTTGCCATTTTCTTTACTGCTTACTGATACAGGAAAGCCGCAAACTACCAAAGGAAGATCATGTATTTCACCAGAAATGACAATCCACATGCAGGGAAGTCAAATCTACAAAAGGAAGCTATTAAGAAATTTAAAGACATGGGCAAGGTTGAGTTTACTGTAGTAGCTTTCAATGAAGATTTTCAGTTGGACAAATTTTACTCGGTAAGAATCATTATACTTCAATGACACATTTAATTAACATTTTTTTAAATTTTGAGAGAAAAGAATTATAAATATGTGTTATTTTTTATATTATATTCAGAACATATTAGACGACGAGTCCAGTGTGGTCAAAGCCGATAATCTTGAAAGTCTGATGAAAATCGTACGTGTGAAACAACGCTTGCGACGACCATTATCAAGAGCGATACTTGAAATTTCACCGGGTGTGAAAATGGGTGTCGGGTTTTACTCTTTCGTAAGGTATGATATTGTCGTAATTATTTTTTGTAATGTAATCCGTACCTTCTTTTGCCTTCTTACTACGGTGGTTTACTTTAATTCGTAGACCCGCAAAGAAACCAAGGACCGTTAACATAAATAAACGGACCAATGAACCAATACAGCAAACCGTAAATGAATTCCGCGCAGTAAGTACTTGGGAATACTAGTACATTTTATTCTTGAGTTTTATGCTGTTTACATTTAACATTAAATAATTAATGAATTATTTGCACATTTTAGGAAACAGGCATGCCAGTTCTTAAGTCAGAGGAAAGAAAAGTGGTTAAGATTCAGGGGGAAGAAGCAATTTTCACCAAGGACGAAGTTAAACAAACGAAACAGATTCACGAACGTGGAGTGGCCTTGATTGGCTTCTTGAACTTGAGTGATTTCGATCACTTTAGCTGGTACCGGAGTCCTGGTTATTTTCTCTACCCAGACGAAGACCGTATTACCGGAAGCAGAGAATTGTTTGTTGCATTATTAAAACGGTGTCACTCTTTGAAGGTATACAGTTACCTATTACTTAAATACTTGATAATGAACACAACAGTACTTATGGAATAATATAACCTAATATGTATTGCATTTTTTAGAAAGTGGCATTGATTAAAATGGTTCTTACTCGGGGTCGGTCACCAAAGCTTGCCTGTCTAATTCCATCACTAAATGATAACTTTTTTCCTCAAGGATTTCATGTATTTCCAATACCTTTCTGTGGTAAATATTTTTTAAATTGTTGACTTTGGTTTTCTTTGTTTATTACCAAATTATTAAGAATTAAAATAATTATTAATTTAAAATACAATTATTTCGACATTTTAGATGAAATGCGGAAATATGACATGGAGTTCAGGAATGTTCCAACAACTGAACTAGTTACACTAATGGAGAAAGTAATTAAGAAGACTACAAACAAAGGATTCGACATTTTAGATGTGTACAATCCCGTTCTTCAGTACCACTGGCGTGAAATGGAGCGAATTGCGTTGGATTTAGAAGAAGAAGAACAAGATGATTTTCACGATTTTACAGGTTAGATATTTTAAACACAACATTTTTATAGAGAAAAATGGATACATTTATGACTGTATTACGATACTCATAATAATTCTTTTTGCTTTATAAGAACCAAATGAGGATCTCATGCAGCAACGGTTGGGCAACCTGCCGAATGATGTGAATCAGGAAGCAAGCACTTGCTCTTCAATGTATGAAGGACAAAAGTCTTCTGCTCCAGTCTACAAGCAAGTAAATATGGCGATGGAAGTCAAACATAAGAGAGTGGACAAATTAACAGTGGCAGTTCTAAAACAGTTTCTGGAATCTGTGAAAGTAAACTGTTATAGATTGAAGAAAGCGGATTTAGTTGAAGCTGTATATGAACATTTCGAAAATTAAGTGAGTTTGGTGTACGGTTTAGATAAATTTATTCAAACTTTTGATTGATTTGTATATCACAGGGAATTTGGCAAATGAATGACTATGCGATTTACTATTAGTAGTACTGTTAAAATTTTCCCAAGAAAACCATGCGTCCATCAGATCGTTTAAATCGAGGCTGTGTCATTGATATTCTTAGACATTTTGAAGCTGATATTCTGTCTAATGAAGGGAGTTTACTTATCAGGCCTCTTAAACCATTATCTGTTACCTGTTAGTTGAAAAGATCACAAATTTACTGGAAATAATTCGAATTATTAATAATTAAATGAATGAATGTGTGTACAGTGTACATTATGCTGCTTTAACGTAAAATTATTAGTAAAATAGATTGAAAATATATGAGTCATATGAGTTTGCTTTTTAATTACTCGAGTTCCATCTATTGCTATGCTTCTCAGATTTTTAAGAGGATGTAATGCCAAAAATACTGAAGCGTCTGTAATAGAAGTTCCACTCAGGTCCAACACTCTCAGTCCTTTGAAGCAAATTATATTTAAAATTGCTTATAACTTAGGATTGAAGATGGAAGGTAAATTAGAAATTAATATTTGCATTGGTTATCGCTTGCTAATCGAGTTTGTTTTGTACTTTGTAATTGTCCAACAAATACTCGAGGTCGCAGGGGTATTCTTGTTCCCCAATCCTGATGAATTTCTTCCTCATAGAGACCAGTTGTACCCACATCATTTAGTTGGTCCCAATCTCTTACAATTAGTTTTTCCAGTAAAGTAAGCGTATGACATATACTTCTAAAGTTCATATTCGTTCCAAATAATGACCATTGACTTAAATTCAACTCTTTGATATTGGTGATCAGTCCAATAAAATCGGAAAACCATGTTTTATTTAGATTTGGATCAAGATTCTTATTTCCAGAATGTTTAATGCCTCCGCCAAAGTCTAAACACTTCATGAAATTTTGTTTGCTTTTCGAGTTGAAAGGTCGTAAAATCATATTTTGTTCTAGCCATTGGGTGTTATGACAAGACAGTTCTTCTAAGCATGGCATATCTGCTAGGAAGCCGAGGCTTTTCACCACACCTTTCACTCCACCAATATGTAGTACTTTAACTTTTGGGAGAATTTCTTTGTTGAATAGTGTGTCCGTGAAAGGTGCTCCTTCAATTTTAAACACTTGCAGTGTTTCTCCATGTTTAAGAAGAAGTTTTCTTAATGCGTCATCATCTAGTTTGCAGTAATTAAGTGTAATGCCTCGTAAATTCATCTCCATTGCGCATAAACTCCGAATGTCATCATTGGTTAGATTACTCCAGGAAAAATCAAGATATTGAAGATTTCCGGTGTAGCCAAATCTCTCAAAGTAATTTTTGATTGACTCTATAGACCAGCGGGGCTTCAGCCTTGTTAAAATATCTTCATCTGGTGGTGAAGTCAATGAGAGAGACCTGCAATACAATAATTGTCATTTTTGTAATATTTAAAAAAATTGTGTTTACAGAAAAGACTAATTAATTAATTCAGACCTGATAGAACCCCCACACCATTTTAGAATACTTCCTAGGGCACTATCCGTTAAAGAAGAGCTACATTCAATGGTTAAATGCTGAAGGTTCGCAAACGTCCCGTTGTTGAAATGTATGCCATAATACTTCCTGATTAACTCAGAATTAAAAGAGTACATTTCTGGTGTCCAGTTGCACTTAAAAAATTCAAGTTTTGGACATCGTGCTAAAATTTCTACCAAACCAGTAAGGCTCATGGCCCGGTTGTTAATTTCTAAATGAATCATGAATGGTCCATGCTTGCTCCAAAACTCGTTTTGAATTGACTTTGTCATGTCAAAAATAACTGGACCAATAAAGCGGAACTTGGTCCATATCACTGCAGACGCATTGTAAATCGCCATTTTTGATTCAATTGACGAGCGGATGGTTATTATTCCAAAATGGTCGTTTATTTTTGGATTGGACTCGATAGTTTCAAACCATGCTTTGCATACTGATCTTAATGGGAGCAACTCATTCCAGTTCATCAATGATAATATGCGCGATAGAATCTACTCAAAAGTTTCAAAAACAATTAGTATAATTTTCTTATAAGCATTAAGTTAATGTCTAATGTCCATCAGCTCTAACCTTTTCGGAAGTAAGAACTTTCAGGACTGAATCCTTGCTATCAAAATCTGGAAGGGCGAACGATACTCTGTTACGAATTCGTTTATATCTTTGAATGGAATAAACTGACGGGGCAATTCTATCTGCCTGAGAAGTGTCACTACGAACACGCGCTCTTGTTCTGATTACTCGTTGAGGAACGGGAACAACTACTTCTGAAGCAGAAGGGTCATCCAAACTTGAATTGGCTATTGCAGAATTCGCCGTTTCCGTTACAGACAAGATTCTTCGTTTTGAGGCAGCCCTTGTTGGAGCAACCCCTGCATTGGTTGAGGATACAGTTGTAGGTGTCACAGTTCTAGTAGCCACTGTAGGTCCAACTCCTCCTTCAACTGGATTAACTGTTCTAATTGTGGTTGTGGAATTTAAAAGAATTGCATTTCTTCGTCGCATTTGTGCCTTCGTCATTATAATGGGCGGTGCAGCCGGGTTAACTCTAGTCCCGACTCGACCATTAATTCCGACTGCATTTTGATCATTCCTTAAAGTTCCCGAAGGAACATTCGTAGATAACGTATAATTTGGAGCAAGACGAGTATTTCTTGAAACATCTACATCATTAAGATTATTTGGAACTGAACGCCTTCCCCGAGCAGGTGATGGTCCCTGACGGCGCATATTGGATAGTGTCTAATAGTTTTAACAAATTAAAAGAAAAATTTTGATTTCCACTAATAATTAATTCTTTGTAGTCTACTAAGACCTGGTAGCGTTGCGGAAACTTAAATTACTTGTTAGGTATTCAATTTTATATTTTTGTTTGAAGGCAAGTACGGATTGTTATGGCAAGTGTCCTACTGTTTGGAGCAATTAAACTTGTGTACAACAGAGTTCAGTTTTAGTAATGATATGACATCACGGTAATAACCGTTAGGTATATATTGTAATTATAATTCATACTCTCTTATAACCCCAAGTAGACTAATAATGGATTTATTAATATAAAACACACGATACAAGATATTCAACATTATTACTAATCGTGAAGTATTGTCATTTAAAAGTTGAGCGTTCAGCACATATAATGAGCAAATGTCATGACATGGCAGTGTAGTGTACACAAAAGGAACAAATAATTAAATAAGCTTCAATCAACAATGTTGAAGTTAACGCTCATTTTTAAGTATCAGTTAGCAAAGAACTAAATTCAACCTTATTAAAAGATTAACTAGAAGCTTTATTTTGATTCCTAATCACCACGGTCGTATGCTAAATTCACGTTCAGCCATTTTTCAACATCCGATAGATTTACACCTTTTCTGGTCGCATAATCTTGAACCTAGAAAATATAAGTATAAAACATTCATCAGACTTTATTTTTTACATTTTATTTATGTAATACAAGTCTAATTTGAATTTTAATTCAACTTTACCTGGTCTTTTTGAACTTTTCCTACTGCAAAATATATGCTTTGTGGATGGTGAAAGTACAGCCCACAAACTGAAGCAGCAGGTTCCATCGCCAAAGAATCCGTTAAAGTTATGCTTGTTTCCTCTTTAATATTCATTAAGTCCCACATGTATAATTTTTCAGTGTGATCTGGTTGGCTAGGATAGCCTGGAGCAGGGCGGATTCCCTATATAATCAAATAAAACACTTTCTATAAACGTTTACATAACACGAAGCCAGAATGGTACTCTTAGGAAACTTTATTTTCTGGCACCTTGTATTTGATACTGTGAAGCTCGCCAGGTTCTAAACTTTCACCGCGTTCATATCCCCATAACTCTGTGCGGACTCTTAGATGAATTTCTTCAGCAAATGCTTCGGCAAACCTATCAGCTATCGCCTTTGCCATGATCGCATTATAATCGTCCAAATCCTTCTCATACCTGTGGACAATAAACAGTTGGTTTAAAGTTTAGAATTTATGAGACATAATCCAGACACAGCATACTTACTTTTGAACTATTTCGGAACATCCAAATCCCGCAGAAACTGCGAAGAACCCTATGTAATCTGTGATTCCCGACTCTATAGGAGCAATAAAATCTGACAGGCATAGGTATGGTTCCTCACGAACCTCCTTCTCGGCCTGAAACATTGGTTCATCAACAATCAACTTCCAGGCTAAAACAACTAACAAAAGTTATTTTAAGGAATAACCTATGTATAAAATTACCTGCTGCCTTAGACCATGGAACACGGCTATGGGTTCAGAATTAATTCCAAGCTCAGGTGAATACACAAGAATATCATCACCTCGACTGTTACAAGGATAAAATCCAACAATTCCATTCGCCTGCAATGTCCCGTCTGAAATCATTGACTTCATCATTCGTTGGGCATCATCAAAAACACGTTTCGCTTCTTCGCCTAATTAAAATCATAAAACAGTTCATACTCATGGTATGAATACTAAATACTAATCAGCTAATTATTACTTAAGCGCGATGCATGTTACCAATTGTAGGATCATTAAAAAGCTTTGGATATCCTCGATTTGGGTACTTCCCCCTCAACTGCCACACATCAAAGAATGGTTTCCAATCAATAAACTCGACTAAATTTTCTAGTGGGTAATTTCGAAACGATCTGGTTCCAAGAATAGATGGAGTTGCTATTATCGGATAATATTTAAATTAAACCCTATTTCTTTTTTCAGGATTTATAGGTAATAAATTGAGTCTTACTTGGAGTGTAATTACTCCAATCGATTTTTAGTCGTCTCTCTCGAGCTTTTTCTATGGACAAATACTTTCTTTCCTTCAAATTTTCATAGTGATCCTCCCTGATATCCTCGTATTCATCAGCGACTTCCTCAATAAATTCTTCTCTGTTTATTATATCTAATAGAGCGGAGCACTAAACAACAATGAATACATATTATAATTACAAAAGTCGTCGACGCGACAATCGGCTTAAACGCATCGTCCTAAATTAAGGGATAAATATGAATTATGTAGTTTTACCACTGTGACACTTTTGGACGCATCAAGTACGTGAACAACCGGTTGACTGTATTTTGGAGCTATTTTTACTGCCGTGTGTTGCTTGGACGTAGTTGCACCACCGATAAGTAGTGGTATTTTAAAGTTTAGACGTTCCATTTCCTTTGCTACGTGAATCATTTCATCAAGTGATGGTGTAATAAGACCGGAAAGCCCAATAATATCTAGATGTAAGATGAATTGCAAAACATATATATTATAGTAAGTGAAACTTCCTAGATAAAATAATATATAAACCTATTTTTGTAGTGATTCCATACCCGCTTTTTCAGCGATGGCTCTTTCTAAAATTGTGTTACATTGGCACATTACACCAAGATCAATTACACGGTAATTGTTGCAACCCAATACGACACCCACAATATTTTTTCCAATGTCGTGAACATCGCCTTTCACAGTTGCCAAAATTACTGTGCCTGCTTGACTTGACTGAAATTTCAGGAGAAAGATTAGAAACTGAAGTCGCTCCAAATTCTAGACGAAGGTAAAAACCAAGATAATCCACTAACCGCTTCACTAGCTTCATTGGCCAATTCAATAAATGGAATCAAATGAGCCACTGCTTTCTTCATAACTCTTGCTGATTTAATGACCTGAGGAAGAAACATTTTTCCAGCTCCAAACAGATCCCCGACCTGTCCCATTCCATCCATAAGAGGACCTTCTATGACATTCAGTGGATGTGCAAACAATTGTCGAGCTTCTTCAACATCGTCAACAATGTGTTTGTCAATACCCTGTTACAATTATAAAAGAATATGTCACACAATTACCATGCTCCATAAAAATGGCTTATTTTGTGAACCAAATACGATCTTAAAATGTGATAAAAGTTTTACGAGTTAAGTAAACTAGTCTTACTTTCACTAAAGCATACGCCAGTCTACGTTTTACTTCGTTATTCCGCCATTCTTCAGTTTTCTCTTCTTTCTTTGCCGTTTTACCATGAGACTGGGCATATACAAGAATCTTTTCTGTTGCCTGTAAATGATAAACATGGCGCACTTTGTTTTTATTCTTATTGTACATTATAATTTTACCAATTACATTCGAAAAATTTTAAAGCTATTTACTTCTGGATCCTTATTAAAGATCAAGTCCTCACAAAGTTTCAGCAATGGTGGGTCGATATCGTCATAAACAGGTAAGTTTCCAGCATTGACAATACCCATGTCCATGCCGGCTTTAATGGCATAAAACAGAAATACAGAATGCATTGCTTCACGAACTAGCTCGTTACCTCGAAATGAAAACGATATATTAGAAACTCCTCCACTGATTCTGCAGCCTGGACATTTTTCCTAAAAGTACAGAAGTTCAACAGTCATGAGAATGCTGAAATGTCCCCATAAAGTTTCAATTAAATATGCCAATTTTTTCAAACCTTGATTACACGTGTAGCCTCAATAAAATTAATCCCATACATATTATGCTCTTCCATTCCAGTCCCCAGAGTTAATATATTAGGATCAAATATAATGTCGTTTGGGTTATATCCCACTTTGTCGACAAGTATACGAAAAGATCGCTCGCATATTTCTTCTTTCCGATCAATTTCTGTGGCCTGAATGTAGGACAGTTTTCTAATTATGGTTATCTCTAAAATAAACAATGCGATAAAGCGTTGGAATTAATATGTGAAAACATACCTGTCCTTCTTCATCAAACGCCATTACAACAACCGCACACCCAAGTCTTTTAATTATCCGAGCTTTCTCAACAAAATCCTTTTCACCTTCCTTCAGGGAAATCGAATTTACAATGCATTTTCCTTGAGTACATTTCAAGCCCGAAAGAATGACTGCAAAGTTTGACGAGTCGATACAAAGCGGAACCTAAGTGTTTTAAATGATTTTGAAGGTATAACTTAGAGCAGCACTATATTAAACATTTGATTTTACATTACATTACACCTTTTTGGATTATACAAAATGTCTTTACCTTACTGATTTCAGGTTCTGAAGCAATGAGATTGACAAACCTATTCATCGCTGTAACACCATCTAACATGCCCTCATCCATGTTTATATCCAAAACCTGAGCCCCATTTTCAACCTGTGTTTTCGCCACTCTTAGAGCATCCTATACATATTATATAAATTTGCACTTACTATAAAATGAGGAATTTGAATTTATAATGGAATAATTTAATCATAGAAGATAACATACATCATATTTTCCATCTTTGATTAGCCTACAGAACATTCTGGATCCTGCTACGTTGCATCTTTCTCCAATATTTACAAAGTTTGTCTGCTTCCCAATTCTAAAGTCCTCCAACCCGCACAACAACAGCTCATTGGTAAATTTTTTTTCTGTGCTTCGTGCTTTTGGTTTGACATCTTTAACAGCATTGGCAATTGCACTAATAAAATCATATAATACAGTTTTTAAACGCTCTGTGATCTTGATTTAAAGACACTTGATATTGATTTTATATATACTACTGAGGAACTAAGTGATATACTGAAGAACTAAAATGATAACAGTTGTTGGGAGGGAATGAAGATATTTAAGACTTTAGCTTAATCACCGAATATGATCAGGGGTACTCCCGCAACAGCCACCCACGAGGTTAATGAGTCCATCAACAGCAAAACCTTTTAAAATATCTGCCATCATTTGTGGAGTTTCGTCATATTCACCGAAAGTATTTGGAAGACCTTGGAATTTAATAAAAAATTCATAAGCTAACCATTGGTAATAAAATACAGATTAAATCAGAGGAACAGAGAGGTTCTTTGACCCCAAAACTTGTAGCCTGTTAGCTTATACCTGCATTTGGATAACACAAAATATAGGAATCAGTCATATTCCCTATTCTTTCAATGAATGGTCGCATTTCCTCAGCTCCCAGCGCACAGTTTAACCCAATACTGAAATAGAAAAATGTGAAGATTTAAAATGGAAATTGCAATTAAATTATAGAAACTGAATTTAGCTGAATTTACTATTATGAATAAAACGATTTAATCATGTACCTTAATGGATTCGCATGTGCAACACTTACTACAAACGCTTCTGACGTCTGTCCAGATAAAGTACGGCCACTTTTGTCTACGATGGTTCCCGATATCTGCAAATATTTGTAATATTTTATTAGTAAATGAATGAACATTAGACCAATACACTTAAATAAAGAAGTCTTACTAGGACCGGACATTCAGCATAGCCTTCATCTTCAAACAATTCTTGTATCGCGTAAATTGCAGCTTTTGCATTTGCAGTGTCAAATATTGTTTCGACTAAAAGTACATCAACTTTTCCGTCAAGCAGACCTCTTGTTTGTTCTTTGTACGCATCAACTAGTTCATCGAAAGCTGTTAAAAGTTTAGAAAATGTTTTAAAAGTTAAAATATTTCAGTTAGCACATTTGGATCAAGATAAACATTTTGGGATTAGCATGTAATTTTGGGCAAGTGATCAAAAGGCCCTTTGCATTTTTAACTTGCCCCAAACTATTTGCTGACTAATTATCGCTAGTCAGCATGTAGCTTGGGACAAGTTGATTTTTATTGCATTTAGATAATAATTATTATTACACCTAATTTTCTGCTTTTTGGGTTTACTGAGCTAGTCGAGTTACCCTCTGCTCTGTACAATATCTAGTTGCCTTTAGTCAAGTTAAAATGTAAAAGGGGTTCAATTTTGACCTTTTGATCACTTGCCATAAAGTACATGTACATTTTTTAGCTTACTTATATTTCTATAATGAGGTTTTTCAACCGAAGGAGAAATGGATAATGTCCGATTTGTAGGACCAATTGCACCTGCGACATATTTTCGCGTTTTACATCCTGATTCTACGAGATATTCCTCTACTGCTTGACGGGCAACCTTTGCAGCCTCCAAATTCAGTTCGTATGCCAAATGTTCCAAAGCATAATCAGCTTGAGCAATTTTTGTACCACTGAACGTATTTGTCTCAATAATATCGGCCCCTGCTTCGAGATAAGCCTGTAATTAAAAATATTATTAGATTAGTATCCTCGGATGTCAATAACAAGCAAAGTAGTCAATAGTATAAGCTGTAAGCCTGATTTCAGATTATATGGGACAAAAAATTACTTTGTGAATATCAACAATAATCCGCGGTTGAGTTAAAACTAAAAGGTCGTTGTTGCCTTTTAAATTTTTATCGTGAGGATGATCTTTAAAGCGCTCACAACGGAAGTCCTCTTCTTCCAATTTATGCCTTTGAATCATTGTTCCCATTGCCCCATCGATAACCAAAATTCGGGAGTTTAGATCCTCCTTAATATCGGCATCAAACTCTTTAACCTTCATCTTGGATGTCTATTAATAATTTTT
>JAQFYG010003425.1:0-12581 GCA_034694325.1 Entomobrya corticalis | reverse complement strand
CGTTATAGCGTACCAGTCCCTTACTTTTTTAAGAGACAATTCCTATAAGGGACTGAAAACGTGCTTCCCTTGATGGTTTCTTATAACGAGCGATCACTGTTTATAATTAGCTACCTGAATGCATATAAATAATAGTTCGGAGTGCCGCTTATTAAAATGACAAATAAATAATTATAAAACTACTAATGAGATGAACATACATTTGCATAGAAGATATACATGTGCTTTTAAACTATATTTGTTCTCAAACTAAGTCTTCATATCACCTATGTTGTCAGGAAATATGTTGATGATTTTTAGATATTTGTAAAAAATTTTAAATGCACACTAGTAACAAATCGTTACTTCAATAAAAACTTGCAAGTTTCAAAATGTTTAGAAATAAAGTAGGTTCGATGGTCAACAATGTCATATTGGGTATTGTACTTCTGACATGAACACATAAGGATCTTGAAATTTGCAGATGTAGAGGATATCCGTAGTTTTAATTTTTTCTTTTTCCTATCACTGAAACATAATTTTGCTGATAGTTATGCACAAAGAATCGCAAAAATCGGTTTAATGTGTATGCAAATATATTTCCGTTACTGTTCCACATTAGATGTTTGAAGTTTTAGGACTGAAGTTCCAATAACTATTGGCTTGATAGTAATAACAACGTAACGTCATAGGATAAAAAATATTTTATCGATTTCTTAAAGTGATATCACGTCAGGCGTCATGTAAGCATTTCCAGGTTCTGGATCACCGACTGAAATATAAATGCACTGATGTTTGATACAACGTCACTAGAAGATGACTTTAGGGTGCTGGAGTAATATGCAGCAAGCCAAGTCAGAGAATAAACCGCTCGGAGGCAGTAAATAATGCTTAGCGGTTATCGTTCACACGAAATAAATACATACATTTACAATACTACTAATACTACTACTACTAAAACTTTTTTTTGTAACAGTCTGCATAACTATTGACACTCCCGCCCTTGACATCTATCTTTACGTGTAGAAAGCTTTAGCAATATATACGATAGATGACGACCATTTAAACAATTTTGGAAAACGCCTATTTTAAATTATGTTAATTTTTACTTGAGAATACTACTCTCAACTATCAAAACGGCAGTGTATGAAATTGTGTGAAAACAGGTTGCACGTACGTAACTTTCATTTCTACTATATTTGATCAGAAAATACGAAGCAAAAGTGAATATTACTGTTATGACACTATCAATATATCGGTCAAACAATGCCTACAGTAATTAATTGTTAATTAATGTGAATGCACATGCAACAAAAACAGCTTTACCACATATACCACAAATAAGTGCTCAGATAACTCATCCAACTTCTTAAATTGGATATTATTGGGACTAGTTGAAGAATAAATAAAACTGATATAAAAGGATTGTAATACTTTCCTTTGAAAATTGCAGCGATAAGCTTTATCTTTAGTATAAAAAAATATTATGATATTTCTTAATCAGTTTGCATTACACATTAAACACTTTTAAAAGAATTTTTAAAAATCTTTGCAATAAAATGTGCTTGGAAACTTAAAAATTTTATTATTTGCTTTCACCGTTTCGAATATTTTTCTACCAAACATCCACTTCTGCTACTTATTTTTTTTCAAAACAAATTGATTTTATGTCGCCAATTTGGGTCTAGGCCACTTTCCCGCGGGGCCCTTTTCCCGCGAACGGACTTTTTCCTGTGCGGCCTTTTTCCCGCAAGTCGTTTTCCCGTGGAACTTTTTCCACGGCCGTCTTCCCGCAAGGTATTTATCCCGCGAAACAACTCTGCAAAGCTATGTTGATGATAGATATATGATAATATTTACTTATTTCTCAAAATTCAACGGTAATCAAACTTAAAATTAATTTTTATTTCCTCAAAACGTTATCTGTCAACAGTGTGCACTTGACAAGTTTAACTTTGCTGGCCTTTGGCCAGCTGATTTTCATATAGAGGATACAGTTTCCCGGTACTAGCAGCGGCCACAAGCCCCGGGGGCGGCTCCGGTCGCTCCGCTCCCTGTGCTCGCCAGCCCCCGGGGCGACAGCACAGGGGTCTTCGACCCCTGCTTGTCGGGAGAAACCTTTACAATTTATGCTGAACAATATGAATTCCCTTAGAAAATATGATGTAATATCTCGTCAAAAATTTAATTATTATCTATTATATCAAATTTATTATGTAGTAGTGTGCGTAGTATATTATCAAGTATTACATATTTCGCGGGATAAATACCTTACGGGAAGACGGCCTAGCGGGAAAAAGTCCCACGGGAAAAAAGGCATGCGGGAAATGTCCCCACGGGAAAAAACCCGTTCGCGGGAAAAGGGCCGCACGGGAAAGCGGCCGGTAACGGCCAATTTTGTTCTTGTTTCTTTCCTTCTTTTTCCAGAAATTTTGTTAATTTCGGAAATAATTGCGAAAATTTCAACGATTTCTGAAATCAAAGATGCAAACAGTAGTTACTAGGAGTTTTTGATTTTAAAAAAAATTAAAACATCGAAAATATTTTGGTCTGATTTTGTTGTTTTTGACCAAATTTGCTTTTGTTTAGTTTCGTGAGTAAGATTAGAAAATACTTAGTTAGTTTCAAGATAAAAAAGCGAAACCATCTACGGTACAAAATGTCATGATGATATTCTGCGATGCAATCTTCGGTCCCCACAAAAACTACTGAGCACGTTACGTGAATATTCTATCCTGATAAAATATCTGAAACGTGAGCGATCATCGTCATTCCAGGTAGCGGGTCCTTTGGCGGATTTCCTCTGAAAGCCGGCAAATTATAAGCAATTATTGAAATTGTTTGATTTTAGAATTGGAGAATGTCTGAAAAACCATAATATAACAACGCATATGCGTGTAAATACATTGCTAAAGATCCTAATGAATTTTAATTTTTTCAAATGATGTTTTGGAAATTGTAGGTATTTAAAGTATTTTTGCATAAATTACTAAACAAAGATTTTGCTTGCCTTGAAAAGTGAACGGATTATGTAACTGTTGGAGTTTTAAAGGAAATCATCCACGTCACCTCAGAATAGATGAGATCAGTAGGCAGCCGAAAAAACGTTTTCACAAAAAACAGTATAAACGAGACAATTATAAAGTCGCACATGTCTTTTTCGAGATGAAAGTAGCAAACTATATGTATTTAATTTTTAAGCATTTTTCTGACAACAATTGGTAAAAAACAAATTTTTAACTGCTGCCTGACTTATTCTGAAGCAAATACCACGTCACATGGATATATGTATGCACTAACTTGTCTTCCTTGCAAGCTGTTAGTATTTTGCTGACATTAAAAAATAATTTCTTGTTTATTGGTAGTTTGTTCTGAAGCGAATCTGAAACCAAATTTCTACAAGCATATGAATTGCCACAATAAGGTTCTATTATGCCTTCTGATCCCATATTTTGTCAATAAAAATTTGCATTTTTTTCATTTCAATAATAAACCACGTACTAAAACAGAGTTGAAAACTTGGAAAAAATCATTTCCCGCATCATCAATTATTTGCTGTTCAGTTCGAAATATGTGTTCTTATAAATCAGCCTCATGTTCAATTTCTCCAAAACAGTCGGTAACAAAACTCGTACTCTTCCTATATATGTCTGTAAAATAAGCAAAATCAGTAATTCCATATACGACCACACGGATCGAATGACTGACGATGAGTGTTATGTTCCAAAAATCAAAAGTATAATGAACATGAAGATTTTTGTATGCATTGCCAGTAATAAATAATTATCATTAACTTTCTACCGGTGCAAAAGCTATCCAAAAGTTATAGCGTTTAATTGACGAAAAAAAATTTATGTTGAAAGTAGCATATTTTCTAAATTTTCCCTAAAATCCTGGAAAAAACCAACTACACAAGCATTTGGTTTTTCCTTATTCAGCTGTCAGTCATTTTATTTCATTTTTGGAATAGTTTAACAACGTAAAAATCCATAAAGTTAAAAACGAAAATAACCCAAAGCTGATAATCAGTGGCTGAGAATCTCATTTCCTAAAGATGTTGACTTTATTTATTTTTTCTCTGTTTCAACCGATTTCCTTTAAAAGATATTGTGTTGAATAAACAACAGAGCCCGTACATTGTTTACAAGATGAATAAGTCCGCACATTAAGACGATTATGATGAGACTCTTACAAATAAATAACACAGAAAATAATGCCAAAAAATTTGGAATATTCAATTGGCATTTGCTTCCATTCTTTAATTTTACTTCCATAAAGGAACTCATTTAGCCAGTTTGGGTTAACATTGAAACATTGTTTGGATAGCTCTAATTTTGGAACCGTAGATTACATAAATTGTAGACAAGATGCGTATTTCTCTGCAATTAGAAACTAACGATAAAAGCTTTTCAGCAATATTTTGTGTAGAGAATTGCTAGTGTGTTTGGCGTTAAAACAATTAGCTCCAGACCTAGAGAAGTGCAATTATTTTGTTTTAATTTGTATTTGACACGGATATTGCATACGGTATCGTGAGTCACGCATGTGCTTGCAAAACTTAATGGTGTGACAAGTAAAGAAAACAAACAAAAACTGTACTTTGTAAAACAAAAACCATGTACAATGCCACATAATTAGTATGAGAAATTTTATGAAATACATCCAAGGCCCAGAATCATCATTGGCAAAATGAATCTCGTTGACAATATTTGATTTCTTGTCTGCAAAATAATGAAACGGTAATGGGGCATTTCTATGAAAAATGGACTGGGAGGCGCTTCAGGCAACATGAAAACTTTACGATGACGAACTTTGAAGAAGTTTATTTCTTATTCATCATGTTTTTGGTAAAAAAATATAAAAATAATGAAATGAAAGCCAGTTTGCCTGCATCCAGTCTGGGCTTTGCAGTAATCTCAAGGAGTTTTTTGTCTAAAAATACCCTTTGCAAGTACCGTTTTTAAAGGTATTTAATCCTTAAAGATTGGACAATTTGGCTTATTTATGACTAAGAGTAAGTGCCGTATAATATTGCTTATATAAGACTGTTTAAAAGAAAAAATACTTTGACCAATGGCCAGTATAACGAATTGGAGAAAGTTAGGTCTGTCGCTTTATAAGTGTGGAGTGCGTTTTGTTATAAGTTGCATGCAGTTTGCGTTACTATGACATTTATGCAATCGTGTTTTAAATTTAACTTGTAAAAGTAACCAACAGAACTAAATATCACGTACGGTTTCTAAAGATTTATTTGGTTGACATTTTTGTGCAACGATATACAATAAAGCGTAAAATGACAATTTTGTTACTGTAAATGTAATGTTAAAATTTGTATGTGCGCAGTGAAACCCATACAAATCGTTTATTGTACATTTTCGGACATCAAAATTGAAAGTGTTTTAAATTTTAGATGAAAGTACGTGTAAATATTTTTTATAAGGAATCAATTGTATTAACATTTAGTAAGAAAATCTTGGGTTAATATTAATAGTTCCCAGTAATGATGAAATATGTTTCATTGCAAGCTTTAAATGTGTAATTGCAATCATTGCAAACAACTATGGGGCACACATTTTTATTATTTATGTCACAAGAGCTTTCCATATCCTGTTGTTGCAGTTCTTGGTTCAAATAGAACTGATAGTTTACAATCGAATAGGTGCAAAAAAAAGTAAAAGCCTGTTAAACCACAAAAGTTAACCAATATATAATCTTCACAAATTGTTTGATGGAAAGTGCATAAGCAATTTTTATTTCTTCGTACAACATGCACGACATACCGTTCCTGCCAAATCAAATGTAAGAGAGAAAAACGTATAGATTTTCATGGCTATTTCGTCAGTGTTGACCTGTCTGGAGAACAAAGTCAACTTTAGCTCGCACGCTGCGAGTTGATCCGGAGGAGTGACAAATGTAGAACGTCGGCTTTCATCAGAGAATTCGAGTTTTAATTTTGAAAAAACAATAATTTTGGATAGCTGACTGATTAAAAAATCACAGTTTTTAAGTATGTTACGATGGAACAATGCGGGTAAAAGTATAGTGGACAGAAAAAAGCTAAAACGACAGACACCAACGGTTCAATAAAATCCAAAAGTGTGTTATCGGAAAAAAGGGCCATTGCAGTAAGAGCTAATTACCATGGATAAAACGCCAGGTGAAAACACAGCAGACAGGGTGGCCAAATGCCGTTTACGCAATCCATAATCATACTTAATTGATGGTACTCTGACATCGCATCATTTAAAAATTTGTCAATATCAATCGTATCCGTGTCGCTCATTTCAGTTTCAAGAATGACAAGTATATTCACAAACGTTTTTCCCTGAAAAATGAGATGATGGATCCCAAGACACAAACTACTTCGAGCAAATGCTCACCCAAATAAAATTCTAAATCAATTTAAAAAACTACTATCGTTTGTTAAGAAAAATTCCTGAACCAAAAGCTGAAATAGGTAATAGTATAATAGTTATTTGCACAGTACCAGTAGTCATCCCAGTAGCCCCAATTGAATGTAAATCGTTTTGCCAATGAAGCGGCACCAGATTGTTTTGGACCATTGAAATTTCCACACCATTGGTGGGTGTATGACTTATATGGCAAATGGAGCCAAACTGTTGCAACTATCATCGAACAACAATTTAAAGTGGAAGGAGTATTTTGTTTAAGGAGTTTCTATAATAGGTTGAGAGAATATAAAACTTTAGAAATGCAGAACGTTTTGTGAAAAATGTAAAGAAAAAAAATTGCAAGTTGATAACATAATGTATTAAATATGTATGTTCCATGTTGTCTCCTGTGCCAATCAACATTCCACAAAATTGCAGTTCTGTAGAAGTACAATGCATTGCATGCAAATGGAATGGAATATATCATCTGAAAAGGTTTTTTTTTCAAAAAAGAGTAAATTATTATCCAATGCTACTGTTTAGATGAATTATTAGTTTTTCAGATGTTTTTTATATATTTACCTTCTGAGGCAGAAATGAATACTTTTCCAGGCAAAATTCACCAAACTCCGTTTTCCGAACTTTTTTACAAAGAGTCACAAAGAAAATTAAGGGGACAGTTCTAAGAAATTTGTACAAGAAAAGGAACTCCGGATAGGCAAAACTGTCAAACAAGGTCTCTTGGAAGATGTAGCAACGTTGTTTGGAAACGTTTTCTTTGATATATTTCCGTATTTGCAGTTTATCCATGATTATGAGGAATCACATACTGAATTTTTCTTGTTCCAGCAATATAATTTGAACCCACCATTTTGAAAGTTGTCAGTTGTACTTTGTGTAATAATATGATTGTTATCTCAGAGCTATTTGGATAGTGTTGTCGTTGTTATGACTTAAACTAATTACCCATATAAATGCAAAAATTAGTCTTTTACCCTGTAGTAAAATGCCAAATAAAAATAAATTTGAAACAAAATTGAGATATATGAAAATACAGTTGCAAAGCTGACATACGTTTGCTTGCCACAAACTAATTTTGAGTCTTATATTGAATTGTTATTTAATATAACAATGTAAAGAATAATAAATTATTTTTTTATTTACCAAAGACTGGACTAATTAAAAAATGTATATTGTACTAAAAAAGGCGTAATAGTCCTGGTCTACTTTAAAAATTTAAACTGCTGCAAAGAAACTCTAATTTCTATAGAAACTTAAAAATATTGGAATATTGAAGAAATAACTGCATTGCAAATCAGCACCACAAAATATGGATTTGTCGTAATACTTTACATCTTTCAAGAAGATACAAGGGTCAAAATTTTTACAAATAAATGGTTTATTCCTTTTGAAACTCCTTTATTGTCAAATCCACACGTCACCTTTAACCCAATCAATTAATACCCAATTTCCTGAAACAACTATCCAGTTTTATAGATTTACGAGATTTGATGATATTTTACTTTGTTGTTACCTCTTAAATACAATGGTTTCTCATCAAAAAAAGAAGAAAATGTCAGCCAAGCCAGCAGTTTGTTTCTTCATTTGCCCCAAGAACTGCATTTTAAACCATGGATTTGATTTATTGATTTCAAAAGCGTAGGAGATTTAACAAAACACCAGTTGACGCTCTATCCACATTACATAAACTACAGTATTTCTGAAAAATATAAAATTTCAGATAAAGAAGTAAAAATTATTAAGAATCCTCTGCTCTTTGCTCGGATCGCTTTCCAAGTTTTATTTTATTTCAAGTCAAAATCTTTGGTTGCCCCAGTCATCCCACGTATTTGACCATATCATCCATACCAATTTTAAAAATAATAATCACACAATTAGTGGTTGATTAAGAGTCAAGCTAATTATTTTCAATGAAAAGTAGAACAAAAGGGAGTAAAAGTAATAAATATTGGTAATTCATCATCAATTTTTTTGCAAATTTTTATCAGTATTTTTGGTTTAAATTGCAAATTGGTTACACAGTATTTGTCTTTTTGAAAAGCTTTGACTGGTTTAATCAGGTAAACAAAAACAATCGATTTAAATTATTATTGGAGCTTAACAAATATATATTTTTGGATGTGCAAATAACACTATATTTTATTTATCTTGTACTACTTAATTAATGTACCATTTTATTCTATATTTTATATTGTATTTACCTTACAAAACCTACAGTCAGCAATATATCGGAAACTCGGAAACTGTTTCTTTATTTTAGATGTGCATTAAAAGATTGGATTCAGAATTCATATTAATTTTGCCTCGTTTTTCTGACGTCATTAAAACTGGGTTTTTTACTTGTAAGCATGTATTAGAAGAGTATAACATATTTAAGTGCAATACAAATTTACAAGCGGTTGTTTTAATAATTTTGCTTTGATATTTTCAGTTAAACTATGCTTTTCAATCATAATGTTTACCTTTTAAACCTCAGAGGTGTTGTTTAAAAAACTCATATTGTAATGAGCAAGTTGTTATAATTAAAATGATTTGAGTGTTAAAAAAATAAACCAATTTTTGGAAGACCACTCAGCACAATGGCTTAGCCAAATTTTCACGAAGTGCACATCTCATTCCTGCTTAGCCAACTCTTCCAAAAGTGCATATCTGTCTTGTTCTAGAAATTTATTACTTATGTTTTTGCTTTGGACTGGTTACTATATATCATGTCCATATACTTTTTATAATTTTTATCAATATTGCCACTTTATTATGTTTGGAGTTGGCATTCACTTTTTATTTTACAATCATCTTTACAATAGAGTTAAAGCTTGGTTCAAGGAATTATAGAAGGAACGACAATCTTAAAAAGAGTGCGCACCTCACTTTTGCTCAGCAAAAAATTCAGTCAAAAATTTATTACAAAACCAGTTTAACTAAAGCTACTGCATAGTATTTATGTTTTTCGTTAAATGCTTACCAGGTTTGCCTGACATCTTATATAGCCCACATTCACAATTTATTCCATTTATACTCCAGTTCACTTTCTACAGTTCCTTGAATAGTTTTCTTAATCCAGTAACTAATCACCGAATAAAGTTTTCAACAAAACCGGAATGAATTGAACTTTAAAATAAATAAAAAGCTTTAACAATAAATAAATTAATTAATAACAAAAATGCAAAGATTAAATTAAAATCAGGAGAAATGTAGACTTGAAATATAAGCTCAAATGGCAAACTAACAGTTAAGGTTTCACAACAAAGCTTTTATCCGAATTAAAATATTTGGATACCGAACACTTAAAAACTGGCTTCAGCAGAAATGCAGTTTTAGCAACTTACTCCAGCAGATGTATGATCGCAAAATATATCGCAATTGTTTAAACAAATCATTTGGTCAATATTGCAAACCAAGTTTTGTACTTGTAGGAGATGTAATTAATCTCAACATTTGTTATTACGACTTTGGAAGGAATGAGCAAGAAAGAGACACGAAGGACAAATATTCATCCTATAAATCCGCTGACAAAATTTTTTAAAATATATATTTAATGTACAAACATGTGCAATGATTTTACTCTTGGTTTGGTAAGAAGGGATATGCACTCAGCATTTATTGGTTGGCAGTTAGAGATGAACTACAGATAGGATTCTGGCATGCACCGTGGCTACCTTACTTTGCTCCCTTGCTTAGTCTACCGAGTTGCAGTTCCGGGTACCGTAGTCAGTTCAAACTGTACTTGCTACCTGGCTGTCTCCTAATGAGTTAAGATATATCAAGAGCCAGCTTAATTTGAACAAAAATGTCTAAACAGTGATGAGATCCTGGCTGGAAAAAAGACCAAAAAAACTCACAATAAAGGTTGCAGTTAGTATTTTTACAGTAATAACTGGCCTGTTCACTATTAAAAATGAATATCATACACAAAGTGGTTCGGAATCTGAAGTCTGTTTTCAAATAAAAAGATTTTTGAAAACCCCTACTTTTGGGGAATCTGTTTGCGTGTCCGGACACGAGTGAAAACAATGTGGTGAAAGGACAAATTGGTGAAGACTATATTGGTGAAGACCAAAATAGTGAATCCCAAAAAATCAAAATATGACATACATTGATGAATTTAAAAAATGACAAACTGACAATCATTATTCTCGTCCAAGCATTACATTCTCATTTTTCAATCAAAAAGTCGTACATCCAAGTTAATATTGCACTGAAACAATAAATTGTATCTGGTGAGTGCCAATATGTTCATTAAGAACCCTATATTTTTACTTATAATCTCTGCACATGTCTGTTTCTACACAGTCACAATGTTTTCAAAAAGCTGATGTTCCGTTTGAAAATATTCGTAACATGGCAAAGTTATGGTGACGCCTATTTTAAAAAGGAGGGTTTGAGGCAGTTTTTTGAGCTTTTATGCAGAAATTATCATATTCACCAAAAATTTGGAATTACCAATGTAGCCATTCACCATAAAACATTCACCCATATGACCATTCAACATATCTGACTTCACCCATATATCCGAAGACCACCGTTTTAGCGCATAGAAGGTAGCAAATCTAAAGTTTTATCAGAAAATATAAAATAGCACTTCTAACTCCACCGGTTATTTGCAGAAATTAATCTTGGTACTGCGTAACGTTAAAAGTTTGCCCATTTTATAACAAACCAAACGGTCAAAAAAGAGAAGCGCTATAAGTTATGCTGACTATAATTTTACTGTTCTTCCTTGAACATAAACATTACTATAGCGTATTGGACTCCATTTGCAGTTAATCAGATGTTCTGGGTTGGAATTTGCTACTTGCAAACTGCGATTTAAAAAATTATTTTTCAAGTTTATACCTTAATAGTCATACAGTTTGCTCTGCCATACCTATGAAGGTCTGCCAACATGTAAAAAAATACGTCGTAACAACTCGAGTTTCATTGATTTTTATTTAAGTTTAAATTTTTATATTTTACACAAAGTGTTGCACAAACAAGCCAGTAACGTTAACCAATCACCAAGTTTCTTTGGACAGAGCCTGGAAGTAAAAATTTTGTTAACTGTTTAGGTAACGCTTTCACTAAATGCAGTTTATTTATTTTTTAATTTAATTTACGTTATACATATCAATTGTTTGTTAATTAAATATTCAAAACCACTTTTCACCTCAATGCGCTACTTTTTAAACGAGTAAGTATGTCCATTGACGTCAAACTTATCATTTTTAATTTATAGGCTCTTCGTCAAACAATTGTATTTTATAAACATTGCTTTCTTCTAATAAACTATAATTTATAGCTATTATTGTCTTTTTATGTCAATATCATCATCTGATTTTCTAAAACCAGCATTTTATGCATTAGTTATATTTTAGTCACTTTATTAAGCTACGTATAAGCTGAAATGCAGAAGCCTTGTCAGAAATGACAAGCACCAGTATATATCATCAGTAGTTCTGAACTAGTCTTCTGCGTTTGTAAAAAATCTTCATCCAACTAATTCAAAATAATAATTGAACATAACTAAAGTAAAGCAGCCTAATATTATATTAAAAACAATGCCAATTTCAAAGCTTGAAGTGGCTAACAAAGTTACAAGTTAAAGTAGTCTACAGTCATTCAATGTCAGTTTATGCCATTAAATTACAATTTATTGTCAGTTGGAATTTTGCTACAGTTTCAACTCGAAATGCTACCAGAGCTTATTTTCATACATCCAACTTAAACTCAAGGAGCATTTTTTCTGTGTTCGAAACATATTTTATAAAAAACTGGTTTCTTTATTTGAAAATCCCCCAAAATTATATTTGAACATCAATTCACCACAATGTTAATACCCCGTGTTTTTTTACTCGTTTTTATCTATTTAGTTATGCTGACCAATCCATCCTTTCATAAAAGTCAGTTGCTAAATTACAACAATTCAGTAGAAAATTTGATTAGAAATTTCGATTGTTGTCATTTCAAAATATATATTTTCTCAACTCGAGAAGGCTTTTATGTTACGAATTTGAAAAATGAATTCGAGGCTAATTTTTCACCTCTACAAGCCAAAACATTAATCCAAAGCTTAAAGAAAATCATTGATTTGTCTATATCGTTAGAAACATTAGAATTTCACAATCAAACAAATAATTTTGAGACAGAATATAACCATCATAAAACTCGTAAATTTTTAATGTGTTTTCTGCACTTGTATTTGCTATCATCATC
>JAQFYG010003424.1:0-12583 GCA_034694325.1 Entomobrya corticalis | reverse complement strand
TGTCGAAAGAATTTATCCGTTTCTTTTGTTTTATTTAAAATAAGCAACCATAAAAATACGAACATTTTTTATGTCTGCAGTTCTGTAGTCAAAAAGATGAGATAAAAAATATTATTTACACAGTGGATAGTATTAATCTCTTCACGTATGTCTTTAAAATCTACCAATTATCCGCAATGTTTGCATGATCGCCGCAAGGATCTCACAAAAGTTAAAAATTATTATCATGCGAGAAAATTAAAACAAACGACCACTTGACACTCTTGCAATTCTGTAGTTGATTGAAACTGGGTATCAATAATAAATGACCAACTGCATCTTAAAAATTGAAATAAAAATAATAAAAAGTTGATCAAATTTTTAATAATCAGCTTGATTTGCCCTATTGAATGGAGGTAAAGTGTAGTTCTTCTTTTTGTAGTTGATTTAAAACACAATATGTGTTTTCCTAATTGACATGCATAATACGACTGAATTTAGATTCGAAATTAAATTTTCCACTGAACTCTGGAGGAAAACTGAATGATTTATGAGCTTATGCAATACAACAACAATTTGAAGAATATTGAAAATTTATGATCTCTACCTTTAAATTTGTGAACTACTTCTCGTAAACAGCAACAAAAACTGACTCTCATTTCTACTTAGTTAAAAACGAAATATGTGGAAATAAAACGATTATATGATGCAATGAAATGTTTATTTTTTCATTCATTTATTCAACAATATTTTATCATTACTTATAGATACATTTTAAACAATATTTTATTTAAAAAATTTAATTACATTATCTTACATTTTACATAATGAATTGTTTCAATCTTGCATCTTTCAAAGAAAACCCAATTGTAAATGATTTAATTAATGATAAATACACATTTGCTTACTATATTTATTCTATTTAATAAATTCATAATAAAGCCGGTTGTTGTTATGATAAATAGTTTGGCAAACGATAAAATAAATTAAGTTAAGAAAATTTAATTCAATGACAAATGAGTGGTAACACTAAAAATTATAAATCAAACCACTTACCCACTTGGACGTTGATTTGGGTATTTTTATTTTAATGCTGCGCAGTATCAACATTCTTATTTCAACCATGCCAAAATGTGTAAAGAAAGTAATTTTCAAAGCACTATATCTGGCTGCTATATTTTTTGTTGTAAAATACTGATAACAATTGACAATATTTTTACATTTACACAAACTTTTACAAGTATTTCAAGGAAAGTATAACAAGCAACCATATTATAATGATGAAATTTAAATTTAAACTTTATCAAAGTCGTATTTTATTCCATATAATTATCTAAACTTATTATAGGTCTGTACCTAATTATAAAATTTGATATTGAGATAGCCATTAGATTTTTATATGTGCATTATCAAATGCTATATGTAATGAAAAAATTCTTGCATCGAATTTTCAATTTTTGTTTATGTAGGATTGAAGAGCATTGAAAGCTACGTCTAAAAAGTATACTTTAAGGTCCGGTTGCAATTCAAAGTTTTACGGTATGATGCTCCAAAGTCGAAAAAATACCATTTTTTCAGGCTTTTTCGAAAGCCGCTGTAGCTTACACTTTTTGAGGTAAAGAGCTGAAAATTGATCCACATATGTTAATTGAACCCCTCTAGAGGCATCTTTTTGAATTTTGTCAAAATAAAATTTTTAACGCGAAATAATTTTAAAAGATCGAAAAACAAAGCTAATTATGCCGACTTTCTAAGAATGATTTATAGTGTCAAAAATAGCTAATTTCTAATCTTTTTTGAATAATTCGCGTTAAAAATTTTATTTTGACAAAATTCAAAAAGATGCCTCTAGAGGGGTTCAATTAACATATGTGGACCAATTTTCAGCTCTTTACCTCAAAAAGTGTAAGCTACAGCGGCTTTCGAAAAAGCCTGAAAAAATGGTATTTTTTCGACTTTGGAGCATCATACCGTAAAACTTTGAATTGCAACCGGACCTTAAAGTATACTTTTTAGACGTAGCTTTCAATGCTCTTCAATCCTACATAAACAAAAATTGAAAATTCGATGCAAGAATTTTTTCATTACATATAGCATTTGATAATGCACGAATAGTAAGTTCTCCCAATCACAGATTGTTTTCACAACATTGTGCTCTTGTAAATTTAGAAAAACAACGCAAATAAAAACCTTTTATTCATTTTAATTTATTTCTTTTTCCGATTTTGCTTGCGTTGCACTGGCGTTTGTCCTAATTCATCCTTTGCATTTAAAACAATACTAGCTTGTGGATGAACTGAAATGAAAGCTGTAAGTTCCTCAAATTTTTCATCTGCTACATTATCTGCTACATAGTGTAAAAAATTTCGATCATAGATATCGGTAGCACAAATGTCATCACATATGTTAATCAGATACTTTATCACTTCAAGATCCGTTATCCATTCTAAATACCAAAGATATTTTATAGCAGATAAATGAAGTGAAGTCATGCCTTCTTCATTTTTGCAATTGTAATTGGCACCACGGCCAACTAGCATCTTAATCATATCAAGGCTCTGCATTCCTTCAACTGCTGATTGAATAAGGTTGTTTCCCATTCCGTCTTTATCGTCATCTAATGTGTTGACATTGATTTCGGCATTGTCAAGTATCATTTCAAAAGTGTCTACTTGAAGATTTTTAACATTTTTTAAAATCCAATGACATGGGCTTTTCCATTTTTGAGGATTTTGTTGAAAGATAGGTGCAACTTTACGTTCTTTGATAAGCATGCGACAAAGTTCATGGAAGTCATTTGATGAAGTCGATAAGCATGCTGCATAGTAAACAATGGACTTTTTGTCGTTAGTCTCAAACACATTTTTGCTTTCTCGAATAAAATATTTGTAAAATTCTGCATGCAACCAGTATTGCAGAAAATATTTGCAAATGTCTTCATTTACAGATGCGACGTCGTGTTGCTCCAACCTGTGTTTCTTGCTGTAAAGAAGTTTGCAAATTTTAAATTTGTTTTTTGCATTTTCAGCGATTCTGGTGTGGCTATGCCTAACACATGTATTAATAAGATTGTCGAGATCAAAAGAAAACTTGTCGGCCAGATATTCAACGACTTCGTAGCTTCCTCGCTCAACAGCTTCCAGAAGGGGCGATGGTTGCCATTTCCAATGATGACAACAATAATCAAGATCGAATTTTAAAACTTCATTAAAAAGTCTAAATATTTCGTCCATGATGTCAACTTTAGCAAACATAGCAGCAACCGTCAACAGGACACAATATGGGGGAATTTCAAGTTTTTTGTTGCGATTAAAAATTTTATCAAAAATATTTCTGGTTCCTGTAAAGTGATTTCTTATTTTGTTGAATGTTTGCTTTCTAAATATTTTGAGTATATTGACAAGAAATCGGAAGAGATAAACAAAATTATGAAAGATGGAGCACTGAAGAATCATAAAAAATCCTGTTGGTTGCATAATGCTTACAACGTTGCTTGTCCAAATGCCGTCCTGCGAATCCAGTAATTTTAAACTTACAATTCCATTCACAAAATAAAATATGGTGCCATGGTTAAACTCAAAGATGCTTACTATCTCATTCTTATTATTTGAACTTAAGTCCATAGTGCGCCACTGATGTTTGCGAGGCAGGAAAACATGCTTGGAAAAATACTGCAACTGTATTTTCACATTATCGTTCCAACTGTGGTGTGATTTGTTTGCTAGAAACTGCACCAAATAATCAGCAAACAAAAACTCTGCAATTGTTCGGTGAATAAAGCTGTCAGATTGATTTTCATTTTGCAAAAGACCAAACGAGCAATAATCGGAGATGGGTATGTTTTTGTCAACCTTTTCCAATAGTACAAAATTTTCGGCTAATTCCGGAAACAAGAGCTCTACAGACTTCCAGACATGAAACTTCCACATTTTTTCAGCATTGAGGGAAGTTACTCCATTTTCCTTGATTTTGCCGAGACGCAAATCAACAAATTTGCTGTACATTTCGTAAATTGAGACGAACTTGATCACCGGAGTTTCCCTGTTTCTAGCAGGATCGCAAAACACTTGCGCCGCTTTTGCGTGAAATTCGGCCAGTAGCAGACATTGAAGTGGGATGCCCATTATATCGCTCTCTTGCTCGCCGTCGTTGTCTTGTAGACCGTTCAGGCAAAATGTCGCAAACGTCAGCAGCTTGGTTTTGTCTGAGGTGGAGTTTTTTTGTTTCCAGAATGTTAACAGAAATTCCATCTGGTTTTCATGAGTAAATGGAGCTAGATCATATGAAATGACTCCAAGCGTCTGTTCCAGCTCCTGCCTCAAATGCGGACGCGATGTGACAAACATTGTTAGGTTCAATCCCGATCGAGACAAACCTTTTAAGAAATGTTTGGTGAAATCTAATTCATCAAACGGAACTTCATCGAGGCCGTCAAAAAATATTTTTAAATTAATCGTTTTGCTCATCACAGCCCATAAGAGAATTTCTTGGGAAAATTTAGAAGCAGAGATTAGTCCTAGAATTTTCTTCACTTTTTCATGATCGGAGATCTTTGCGTCGTCTTTTAGAATGAGTTGACTCAATGGAATGAATGCAACAATTTCTTTAGGATTCTCCCGTGCTAATTTCCTGGCCACATTGGCAAGTACAAAAGATTTTCCCATTCCCGGTGTATCACATATGCAATATCCCAAAACATCAGCTTCCTTGTTAATTGTGTCAATAAAGTCGTCGTCAAATATGGTGACCCGCTCATCTTCAGATGGTTTCGAAAGAACAGATGAGCCACCTGTTGAAGCTTCCAGAAGAAACTCTAGCTTATCTAGATTAGTATCTTCAGCTGCTTTCTCTACCCTAATAAGATGTGTTGAAGATTTGGACACAGTTTGGATTTCGTCCCAGTCTTTCTCATGCTCCAAAACAATAAATTTTGATGTGACTTCCAAAATTTGCTGACTTGAGGTTGAAGTAGGTCGGTTGACAAGCCAATTTAATTGAATTTGGTCAATTCCTTTGAAAACGAAGACGTCAGTGCAGTTTTGTCTAAAAATTTCTGGATTTATTGTTTTCCGTTTTGAAATGGATCTCGGAATGTAAATTGGGGGCATGGATGGAATCGTGTTTTTGGCCAATACAAACATGTTGCTTGTAAGTATAGCAGGACCAAGAAGATCATCTAGGCTCTCCAGATTTTTCAAAATGTCCTCCAATACTGTTTCCGTAAGACCAGGAAGAAGTTCCTTCAGATTGAACACTTGATCTTGAAACGGGACGTTCGCATTCAAGATAGTAGTAGGGCTGTTTGGATGAACGACGTTGTTTCCTTTCAAAAGAATGTCTGGTGCCCCACTCTGTCTGTATTTGTCCAAAGTATCTATTAGTATTTTGTAGGCGCCCTTTTTGGTTTCCAGTATTTGATAAAGAAGACTTGACTGAGCCAGTTTTCCTTTCCCTTCTGTAGTTCTCTATAAAGTTCATGCACAATCGCTAAAATTGGATTATTTTTGTCAAGTTGTCAACAGTTAAAACAAATACTTTAAAGTTACCAAAATATCCACATCGGCGAGTGACAGCACGTTTTGTTCGCGCAAATAAGATAGAAATAGTTCATTACAGGTAGTCCATTCCTGAAGATTTGTTAAATTTTTGCGGATATGTTCTCGTTGCCATCGCTCCATTTTCAGTTCAGACAAATTAGATGACAGGATGGCGTAAATAAAGGTTATAGCAAGGAATTTTGTTGAGTTTTTGTGGAGTTATCTTTGCAAAAATAGAACACTTGTTAGTTTTAAGAACCCTAGTAACCGTATAAAATGCACATGTATCTTAAAATGGCATCAAGATAAAAACTTTTTATATCAAAACCAATACTTTTGATGCTAGTAATACTTTGCCTAACGTGTTAAATAATAGTAAAAATCTTTTGAGCTAATTAAAAAACCTATTAGTGGCGTCTATTAAACTTGCCATCTTCTACACTCACATGCCAATTTTGTAAGCTATTTGTGTACAATACCTGATATTATAGCGAGTTGTTCTCATTATCAACTTTTAAGGAGATACAGAATTTACTCAAAAGAAGTCAAGTAATTACATTGCTTTGCTTGTTAGTCTGGATCAGGGTCAATTTAACACGTCTATCATTTATTCGGTTTTAAAAACATAATTGTAGCTAAAACTGACATTATCGAATACCAGTTCTTTTGACTTTGAAAAAGCTTGCACAAAAGTTATAAATTTTTGCAATAAACTTTTACATCTGCACAAGTCCAGAAAACAAATTTCACGTTGAAGATAAACATTTTTAATTGAAATAATCGCTTTGTGAAAAATTTACTTGTTTTCAACATCTTGTGGTCATAAATTTATGTTTATTTCAATATTTGTAATAATTATTTAAAAACTTAGTATAGTTACTAATAATTAAAGAAATTTCAGTAGATGCCATTGTGAATCATCCAATCACTTCTATAAAACATAAACCAAGTAGCCAAATTATAAATATACTTTTATGACATCAAGTTGCATTTTAAAATACCTCCATCTCTTGCTGAGCTACTTAACAGCTTTCAAAATGGGCTTAACAAAATTTATTTTATTTGACTATGCAAATTATGAAAATTTTATTTGTAAATTAAATGCAAAGCTTTTTAAATGTAATTTTATTGGTAAAAGGTCAATTTGAACTATGAGATTAAAGACTAAAATGTTTCAAATATTTAATTTTAAAATGAAGTATTTGTTGTGTATTCGTCAAAGTGCAAAGTAAGCACCTCTAGTATCTGAGACACACAGCAGGTGAGCTGGATGATAACCACAAAAAGTCAAGGTTATTATGTTTATCCCTGACATTACATTTTGTTCAATTACCATATTACAATATATGACCTAGTACGATTTAAAGTCCTTTGAGAACAAAATAGTATAAGCAATGTACATTAATATAAACAATTTTGCAACAAAACATTTTTACAACAAACAATTTATAAAATTAACGTACCGCCTAAAATTATCCCACAATCTAATTTTACTTTTATCGTTTCATGTAAACGGTTTTAGTATGCTATTATTGTAAAATAAGACGGCTATAAACACAAAGTTTATCGTGGAAAAAATGCTCATATGAAAAAAATTGTGAACTTATAACGTACAAAATTTAACATTATAATAGCACAGGTTTGCTGATTATTATTTGAAAATTTTAAAAGCTTGTTAACTGTCAAAGGTAACCCAGATAAAGGAAAGCTTTATTTAATTTTTTACATATATACGCAAACGTTATCAAACTTTTGCAATGCTTCCTTATTGTGTGCAAAAACCAGACAAAAATCACGTGCAAGATAAGTGTCATTTATATTTTGAACAATAATGTTTAACGGTCATCATACTTTTTAGAAACACTCTACGAGGAGAATTCCAAAAGTTTTGATAGTCTCTAATTTATGTATATATTTTTTAACATAGCGTATTGGAAATATGTTTACCATCAAACAAAGAGGGCACTAATAGCTACATTTTGGTATAAAAAGTAACAGGTTTTGCTGAGAAATGTTTGAAATATGACCAAACGAAAGAAATGCAAAAATTTTTCTCTTAGTTTTCCCGCGTCTGGGCATCTTTAAACACAATCGTCTCTTAGACCGATATGAAATAAATCATGCAAAAAACAAAATGCTTTAATTGATAGAAAAAAGATGTTCTACAATAAATATAACTTTAAAAATTACGAACGATTCAAGGAGTATGGAGCAGGCTACCAGACATGATCACCAGAAATAAGCAAAATCATTCACGATTGAAAAATTATGCTTGAGTCGTTTTCTCAAGTGGAGCAATAGCTCAATTCTAAACAAAATTATACCATATGGCTGAGTAGTATGTGAAGCTTCTTCTGGTGCAAAATTTTCAAAAGTCCCATTACACCTTTATTGAGGACACGAATATAAATCTTCAGACAGTGCCCTACGTAGAAGCCACAATTTCAACAAATTTTAAGTAAACATTAAAAACCTATACTCTTACCAATAAAATGATATCACATACTTGGCCAGAAAAAATATTTACATCATTAAAGTGAACGAATAAAAATGTTATCTTGCAAATTTTCCTTCAAAAATCTTTGAATGTTGAAAAATCGACTTTTTTTCTTTGTGCTGTACTGCATTTCCTGTCAATGCTTCTAAGTTAACTGTACGTCTAACTAAACGATAGACAATCGCACCGGGTATATTATTAAAAAGACTTAAGAAAATTTCAGTTTTTTAACTGGGAGTAAATGCTAAACACATGACTATCAAAACATTTGGAATTCTGCTCGTATTTTTCAAAGAATTGACCACTGATCTTAAAAAAACATAACACGTTCCACTTGTCAAATTTATGATGTAATTTAAAATGTTTAACAATTGAGTGACTTTTTTGTCTAAATAAACGACACTATTTAAAATACTGTTATAAAATGATATACGTACTCAAATTTAAATTCAAACGAGAAAATAGAAAGTCGAATATGAAATATAACAGAATATAATATTGGCGGTTCAATATTTTGATGATGACCAGTTTGTTACGGATGCAAAGCATACACTGTGTAATCGTACTGTTACTTATTTAGATGTACAGAAAAAAACTGAGTTTACTTACCAAAATTAATAAAGTTGATTTTTTCGAATGACAAGTAGCCGAAACCAACTAAGAGAATGCCAGGTTTAATTATTCCGATTATCTGGTTTACTAAAACAAGAAACGAAAAATTGCAATTGCGTTTCATTTAAATCCATTGTTATAGTAATTATTGTAATTATAATATTATGTATTGTACTAATTTTTTTCATATAGTAAATTTTAAACGACCATTAGAATTCTGGAATAAATGACAATACAAATTACGAAAAAAGTTTATGAATTTTTGGTTTTTCAAAAACTTCTTATTTTTTGTTAAACGTAATCGTTTCAAATATTTGATGTTAAAAAAATAAGATTTTAGTCAGTTATTGTAATTATAGGTTTTTAAAATTCCATCTGAGATCAGGTATGTTACGTCTAAAGATAGTTTTTAATGACTACATAAATATATCTAGTACCTTTATACCGTTTAATTTTGAATTCACATAAATTTAATTTATTACTCATGTGAAACTATTTTTGAATAAAATCAATGTTTTCTTTTACAAAAATGTTTATAGTCTTTCTCAACTGTGTTGATATAAAATGCTAAATATTTAGTTGAAACTAATATTTTGCCGCAGATAATGCTAAGAAGTCATTTATCAATCATATATACATACCATTACATCTTAAACAACAATACAAAACCTTGATCCCAATCAATCACAATACCATGCCAATAGTGAAAGCTGACAATGTACAAAATTCGATATGAATGCACTAAAAATTTGCTCGTTATCAACTTGCTCATAAAATGAAATATGACTCACCCCAATTGTAAAGTGATTACATTATTTGCCTATCATTTTTCAACATAGCTTGTCAACCACCATCTTCGTTTATTTTTTATGAAATTTTTATAGCATATTTCGATTAAACAGCTATCAGCGATATCGACACAGACTAAAAATAAAGAAATTGACCAGCCAGCCAACTCTCAATATTGACGAAGATTGAAAGATATCTACATTAAATGTTGCACAATCTGTGTGCAAAATTAATGATCGTTTTCTATTTTGTATATAGTGTGTAATATCACGTGCAAAAAAGATGAAATTTGTATTCTTGAAAACAACGAAAACAGCTTATGAGCATTGTATTTTTAATCCACAGTTGTATTAAATTACCCAAAAAAGCAAACGTGTCCATTTGAATGATCTCATTGCAATAGAATGGTTAATTTAAAGGATTTTTTGGTATTTTTACTTTAAGTTGAAAAGACAAAATGGACTGAAAGCTTAAAAACCATGATGATCTTTGTACACTATAAGAAAAATCTTGATTTTATTATAAAATCATTATTCTATCTGTTCTAGTTTTAGAGTAAAATTTGGTAAACAGTTTTGAAAATACATACTAATTAAAATTTTCTGTTGTAAATTAAAAGCTTAAAATTCAAATTTAACTGATAATTACTTTAAAACAAACTGTTTGAGTACGGTATATTGATGACGATTCGTTCCATATTTACGTATGCTCAACGTCTTCCGTAATGAATTTTTATGTTGCTTAGGTTAGTGCAAAATTAATCAAATAAAAACGACAATCACGTACCGAGTGATGTGTGTAAAGGTTTTGCTATTGATGTAGAGAACGGGAAAGCTCAACGAATTTCTGTCACATGTATTTTAATCACCTAATTTACAAAAATAAAAACAAAATATTGCAAGTTATTCACGATTAAGATTTTTAATTTTAATTTTTTTGCGGCTTAAAGTACTGGTAAAATACATTTTTTTTTAAATTTTACCTCCTCCGATGTAGTACTTTTAGCTATTAGTTCAAATCCAACTGCCAACCAATGCACTTAAAATATTTTTATAAATTTTAACAAGGTAGGAATGGCTGTGTCGTCTGTCCGTCTGTCTGTCCGTCTGTCGGCACGATAACTCAAGAACGGTTAGCTGGTTAGGTATCATTCGAAAGAATTTTTCTAACTGAGTATAATGCGAATAAAATTTTGAAATACCACGTTACCGTTAAACCGCAAATCGATTTCAAAACTTTATTTTTGTCATTTTTGCCATTACACAAAGCTTGTGGGGTATCATTCGAACGGAAATTTAACTCTGAGTAAAATGAATTACAAATTCACCGTTATAACAGAAATACAATTTCAAAACTCTGTGTTGCCATATTTTACTTTCACACATATGGCTTTTAGGGTGTCATTTGCGCATTGCCATTGTGAGGGAACTACATTAAATTAGTGCAATGTCATTATATCCTGTTGTCAGGCTTATTGTTGTTGTTAGTGAAAGTTTTTTCTAATGGAGGCAGCTCTCCACATTGCGAATCCATCTTCCTTCAATTTCCATTTTTAATTGTGCCAGTCAATCTATACAAAATATTCAGTTGCTTTCAACTTTTAATTGTCAGAGTTGTTGTTCCACCGAGACATTATTTAACAAAAGTTTTTTGTATTTTTAGTCGTCGGTTGTGTTAGAGGAACCTATATGAATTCATATTGTTCCTATTATTCTTATAGCTACTTAATATATGAATATAGAATGTTGTCATTTTTCTATTGACCCATAAACTAACAACTGAAAATGCATTATAGTGCAATGTCAATAACATAATATTGTATTCAATATTATATATGTTAAATAAGTAGGTGAGCTAAGAGTGTCAACGAATGACTCAAACACCGGCATTCCATGCGACAAGTGTCTAAAGGCTATAAATAACAGCATCAATCAAGCCCAACATTACGTAAGCTTCCGGTGTGCAATCCACGCCTTATCTTGTCCAACAAGCATAAGAGGAAGTAGACATCACACGGTGAGACCAGCACTCAATAATATCTACAGCAATCAGTGCGATCAATCCTTTCAAAATAGGACTTAGCTTCAACCAATTCTACAGGAAGACATCAATCATCCAAGAACAATGGACAGCAAGGCTTGGCAGGTATCAAGTAGACAGACATGATAATTAGGTAGATTATTAGTTAACAATAAGGCAGGAAATATAACAATAGAACAAGTAGAGAATAGTAATTAAAAGAATAATAGAATATATTATTATTGAGATAGTTGTGTGAATGCCAACTAGCAATCAGAGTATTCTTTATAACACACTTTCTAATTTTATATCAATGTAACTAAATTTACATAAATACCATCGTCAATCAGAATAAAAATTAGTATTAGTTCAACTGAACTTCTCTCCACTTCTCCCCTCTTTTATTGGCATCAACTTGCGTTATCCATATTACATCTCAATTCACCCAGCAACGCTCCTATAGTTGTTTTTTGTTTCACCGTATACCTTTTAACAAGTTCTCGAACAACAAAGAATTGATCAGTATCAATATTACTACGAGCGAACTTTAATTTTTTAAATGCCTTATTGATCAAAATAACTGGTTAGAGTCAAGACTTGGTGGCCTCATCAATTTTTATTTCAAAAGACGACTCAGCTTTGTCGGAAATGTCTACAGCCAAAAAATTAGGTCCTTAGCTGCCTTTTAAAGAAAAATGGACTATTGAAGTTTCGAAAAACTTTCAGTGAATTTTTTTTACAATTTTTGCCAATCTACTTTTGAGGTGTATCTTAACAACTTTGACCCATATCATTTTCCTCCAAAATGCATACTTTTTGAGATATTGCAATTTTCCCCCATACATTATCAGATTTGATTATCTGTTGGATTTCTTGGCATTTTGCAAAATTTCGTCAATCTTTGCAGTATTCCGTCAAATGTCACAGAATTTTGCGATATTTCACAGAAATTTGCGAAAATTTGCAGGATTTACTGAAATTTCGTGAAATCTTACAGGATTTTTTCAGGATTTTAAAGGATTGAGAGGGCAAAACCTTATCAGATTCGATTGTTTTAGGTTAGGATTAGGTAAAACTAGGGCCGTTACCGGTCTCACCAACATTACCCGTTAGTTAATTCGTGTCACTGAATTGCTGTCATTGTAAATTA
>JAQFYG010003423.1:0-12583 GCA_034694325.1 Entomobrya corticalis | reverse complement strand
TGTTTGATGAGTGGTCATACGGTGATTTGCGTGAATTTAATTGCACTATATTAGTGAAAATTGAACAACAATGGTTCAAATGATGATAGCTTATTAATATTAAAACTTTTGCGAGAAAGAAAACAGATAAAGAAATTGCAGACAAATTAATTATTTCATTGTCGCTGTAAATTTCGCAAGTCTAGAATCATAATAAATCATCGCAATCTTTCCTGGACGCAATAAAAAGTTTGTATGGTATATTTCAAATCAAAATTAATGTTATAAATTTTCTTACTTATAGTGTACTTAGAGAGAGCTAAAATTTAGTAATTTTATAAATTACCTTCCTTTAAAACAATTATTTTGAAGAAAGCTCATCAAAATCCTTTTCATTTTGCCTTTTATACTTTGCTTTATACGTATATAGTTTGGTTTCTCTCGGAACTGATGAACATCAAAAGTCATAGTCATTTGTCTTGAAGTAAATCTTTGTCATTGTGTTAATGTTTTAGTAAAAAGCAAATCTGTTAATATTTTATATCTAACTGTTTGTTTCTGAATAGCTGTTTTACTCAAATATCAAACTTATTTGAAGGTAAATAGTATAATTTTGCAGTACTAGATTATATCCATCAGGCTTCAAATTTGAAATTAGCTTGGAATATGCATTATGCTCGTAATCCTATATACTACATAACTTCAAACATGGCTGTTGTTTAACTTTTTATCGCAAATGCATCTAAATGGTTCATGTGCATATCTATTAAAAATCGAGTTTTTCCTGTAGGTTCATAGATATATATTAAATATAAATGTTAGGAAAAGTTTGATGATATCAATATCAATAGCTTGAGTATTGATTTCAAGCAAGTATAGAATGAACGTGAATTTAAAAGAACGGGAAATGGTTTATATATCTTGCAGCATTCTCTTATCGTGAAACTAATTACGGAGACACCTATATATGTACGTATTTCTAATTAATTTTTTTGCGATTCAAATTGTCAACCCATTACATATTTATTAGTTGTTGAGCAGCAGCATTAGCAGCAAATAACCAGTTGTTCTTTAAATTAATGATTTGATGGCAATCAGGAGAACATACTCATTCTCTTTTCTATTCTCTCTCCGAATTCATATGATGTCGCTTTGGCATAAAATTTGCTAAGAGAAAAAAATAATTAATTGCAATAAGAATAAGAAACTTTACCAGTTTATGAGAAGGCACTTTGTGTGCAAATGCAAGTGCTGCATTATAATGTTAAGAAAGGAACAAAATATTTTCAACTCGTTTTATTGCTACAATTAGTTAAATATTATACATTTTCAAATGGAATTAAAGATGTTTCTGTGTGCACTTATCCAATTAAATAGAATTATGATAGTGAAGTGAATTTCATTATTCATCCAAATCCAACTCTGCTACAAAACCAAAAAGCTATGATAATATTATGCAAACATTTGTCATGATGTATTCTACTTTAAATTGGGAAGAACACTTGTCAGAAAAATGTACATAATAATTTGAAGAAGATCACTAATAAAAAGTAGCACAATCGCATACGCATTTTATAACTCGATTTACAAGCAAACTAAATGTTCCTATTACTTACTTATCCATATATGCATATTGCAATTAGTTTATGATGGATATCAATTCGCTTATCTCTCATATACACATGAACATTAAATACACGATACGTACAGACAAACGAGAAAATTACAACTCTTTCCTTTTATAACAATCTTTGCTAAATGCAACATGGCTTTTGACAAAAAAATGTGCGTAACTTTAAGAACCTACTTACTGCGTAGTTGTGGGAGTGTACGGCTCTCCTCTATGGAAAATATGGCTATATCAAGACAAGACGAAATACGATAGAATGAGAGTCATGTCAAGTATTATAGCGTTCCCTTTCTATCAAACAACATTAAAATCATCCTCCTCACGCTTGACGCTTTTTCTATTTAATAATGATGATAATATTCTGCTGCTCTCAGAGAACAAAAACATGGACGTGGAGAATGTGATGTCGTAATAATAATACATTATCATGGATGATGGGCGTCCCACTATAAGTATAATGTATGTATAATCATATCCCATTATCACTCAAAAAAGCATGATGCAGAAACGCGCAGCTTTCATCTTTTTTTATCGCTGTTGCAAGCCACAAGGACTAAGAACTATATCGCCATCACTAGCACAAACACAAAAGCGATGAGATGGAGAAGAGCAAAAAATAGATAGAGACAAAAATCAGCAAAAGCAGCACCTTTATTACTCCTGAAGCTATGCAATGCGATATGTTGTTGGTTGGTTAAGATGATGCTTCTGTCTGGTCTATTATAAACTTGATATTATATTAGTAATCTTGATAACACTGATAACAGTAGAAAGAAGACTTGGACGGTAGCGAAAAACAAGATATTCCAGAGTTTATGAGAGAGTGAGTGTACGCTTATCTAAAAAACCTACTTGGTATATAGGTACCTACAACATTCCGAATGAGAAGTACCGGATGATGATACAAAATATAACAAAGAAATGTGTGCACATTATACAAAAAAGATTGCATACTTTGTTCGATTTTTTGCTGGACTAACTATATTACAAAATGGAAAACAATAGAATACACTCGAGAAAAAATCTTGGAGTTTTGTTGTTGTGTATCGGGTAAAAAGACGTTATACGAAGCCATATGCAATTCTTCTGGAAGGATAATGTAAGCCAGAATAAAAAAAAGTATGTAAAAAAACAAGTTACGGTGATGCCGAGCTTTCTGAGCGCAGATAACATGCATTAAGATTATAAAAGTACGGTCACGACTGGTTTGATGCTCTGGCTACTACTATCTTTGTGTGCTCACTCCACTCCATATTATGCGATTATTATCCCTTTTTTACCTTCTGTCATCCATTATGTATGAAAAGGGGATGGAAATTGCAAGCAAAGCAAAAAAACTCAAACAAGGTAAACGAAAAAATGAAATTGCTCTCGTCTAAATCGTCCACTTCTACTTTCGCAGAGCTTGATGCTATTATTACAACTCGAGGGAAAGGGCTAAGCGTTTGCCGATGTGTTCCTACCTGGAAAAAAGAAAGAATATTTGTCATTATCAGTGGTGTATATGTATCTGCAAGAAAGGTAAATTTAAGTTATGGTTTTCTTCTTTTGTCATTTTTGCTTATTCTCAATTTACTATTTTTAGTAGTTTGTAGGAAGTGTTCTTTTAGTACAAAGTAAGTACAGGAATATCAGAAATAAAATGTATTTATTGCACAAAATGAGCAAGGAAAAAAGAGTATATAGTCGACTGCCATGAAGGGTGAATTGTATGCGAAGTGACAGGCAACAGCAGGCAAACAAAGGAGAAGAGCAAGGTAATCGATTTCCACGAACAAAAAGTGGAAGCTGCTGCTTGCTAGTCTCGACTACTGTGTTGTTGTTGTTTACTGCACAAACTGTGTGCAATGACAAATTCATGCTTTTACTTTCCCTTTCTCTTCCCTCCTTCTTTTAAAGCTTGTATGTGAATGCATGGAGAATATTGGAGATCGTAGGGACTATTATCAACATTTACTTGCTGTTGGGGTGTTGGTCTAAGATAAGAACCGTAGTTTTCAGCAGATTTGCATTAAAAATTTGGTGAAAGTTATAGGTACGTACACATTTTAGTTTATGAGCTAAATCCGCGTTTTGAATATTGCTTTTTGATTACTATGCATTAACATGTTTATTGGAGGAAATGGTGTGGGTGTGTAGCAGCATTTTTACCCTTACGTGCGGAAACGATGTTTTAAAAAGTTGTGTAACATGAGATAAGTCTTTCGGGTTGTTATTTTATTTTGTCGTATTACATAACGGAAGGAAGAAAAAGCTTAAAGTTACTACGTATTTAGCTACTTAAGAAAGAGCGAATTAGAAAAAGCACGTGCATGATATTACGTAGAGCTCTCTTGTTTGTGGGTGGCATTGACATTTTAAACTAAAAGTTGCAACATTAATAGAGTACTTTAACATCCCATTTTCTGTAAGATAATGGGAGTATGTAAGTAAAATATGAATGTGCATCATCGTTTGACATTTTGATTTGGCTATAATCTGCCCGCGAGTTAAAGTATACATTAAGAAGACATACAATAAAGAATCAAGAAACTGAGCCCTTTCACAGGACAATCCTCAAAACGAGCGTTCTTGTTGATCCTCTATTTCAAAAAGATGTTTGCACCATCTTGAATTATATAATCACTGCGTTTTGTATATGTATAAGCAGTTTTTATGAATGTGACTTTAATTCACTTTGGAGTCTAAGTGACTAAAATAGTAATTGATGTGTAATGGCTCTTGGCCTTAGCTTAGGATGAAATCTGATGAAACTGATAAGATTTCTTATTAAATTAAATGTAACGGCACGTGGGGAAACGGTAGTATGCTGCCAATAACTTCAACGTTGTTCTTGGTAGGCACTGCGGTCAAAGAAAGTCAACGAATAATAACAATATCGGTTTTCTAGATGGGGAAACTTATGGTTCTTATTGTCTTATATAATTTTTCATATAGATACAGCTACAAACGATACGCAATATAAATCAAAATATATTTAAGTTGTTATTATCAGCATCATTTTGCTTTTGTAATTTAGTAATCGGATTTAATTTTCTTCCCCATATGACTCATGATTTCCAATAATTAATAAGACTTTTAAAACTCGTCTTATAATGATTATTCGGGTTTCTTACAAGTTCAGAAAAGCCATAAAAACTTAAAATGCGATGTAAATCTTTGATAGACCATTCCCTTGATGTTTCCAAAAGCTCGTCTGTAAGGAAAAGCAAAAATAGATATAAAATTTATTGGTCATTGAGAATCCGTATCTCCGTCCCTCTAGTTGTTTAAGTACCTAATTATTGGACTTATTTTTACATGTGTATTCGTTCACTCTTTCTTTACATTGAAATATGGAGATAGATATAACAAAAAGCAAATTCATCATTACATACACCCTCTGTTTTTATAAGTTCTAGCTTCTAACTTAGGAAGCTTGCTTAAGTTGATTGAAAAGAAGTAAACAAATTTACGCAATTTGGTAATACAAAGAGGCTAATTGAATTATCTTGATATGAAAGTTTTTGGGAACATTCTAGATGATTTCTTTTCTATAAAATTGTATTTTCAACGGCTCTTGCGTTCCAAAAATTCAACATTGTCTGCCGTGTACCCCGCTTACACTTTATGTTACGCAATTCTATTTAACAAAGATGAACTTTGACTTTACGAGATGGAAAGTTTTATTTAGACAAGGTACGTAAATACGAACTAACCTATATGATGCGTAATGTCATCTTAAATGTAATAAAATTATAAACTTTTTAAGGCACGCTCGTATCATAATCTTGTCGCTCTTCACTCTTCCTTTGCAGCAATAATACATTATTTTCCAAAGTCATATAGATTTACTTCTGTAACCCTTTGAACAACATTGAAAAAGCTAGTGACAAACAAAAAGAGAGTAAAATAGATTATTGTATATATTTTACAACCACACAAATACAATATCAGAAGAGGACTTCACACGCTATTTATATAAAACATTAGATTTTTTATCGGTTATCCATGTACATTTAATCTATTTTTTGGCTCTCCAGCATATTTACTGCATCGGTATCAGAGCCAGAGACAAAAAACTAGAAATCGTAGTCCATGAACATAGGCAACTAGCATGTTTTTTCTCATGTTCACGTATAAAATATCTACGTACAAACAACAAAGCTTGCACAAAATATTTCACACGTTCAGTCACAAATCTCTCTCTCCCGCGATATTCTTACCATTTAACAATACTAAAATAATTTCAGGCATCACAAAAAATAGCTAACAAGAGCAAAACTAGCAAACAAAGAAAAGATATAGCATATCACACATGCACACACAGAGAGAAACGCAGCCCTCTCCACTCCCCACACATCAAATCTTTGTTTCTCATTTCAAGACAAAGAGAAACGAAAGAGCAAAAAAATATTTTCCTGCATCATCAACAAAAAACGGCAATAATATTACATGAAATGCCATACTTACGCACATAATATCATCTTCTTTTTTATTATTCCATGGACATCCATTCCATTATAAAATAGTTGCTAAAATCTACAGCTTTCATACTCTGCCTCGAGTTATTGCTGCTGGAGTTTATATGATGATATGATATGATGATCGTCATCATCAACCCAAAAGGATCAACGGCAATACGACTACTACATCTAAAACTACAGCAAAAACTTTTATGTGCCATTGTTTTCTGCAAGAACAAGCATGAAAAGAAGAGTGAGCGAGAGAGAGAAAGAAAAAAAATCTGTGAGAACGAATAGCAAAAGAAGAATAAAAAGAACGACCACGACGAAAGGAGAGGTAAAAACTCTTTTATTTTTCTCTCTCGTCTTCTTTTCTTTCTATTTTTTGTAACAACTGTGAGCAGAGCAAGGAGATCGTAGTAAAAACGAAAACCATACTCGTTACCATTACGTAATGTCAAGAAGACGTTGACTCCGCCGGTTATTGCACATGATGTAAATACATTTTATAGCTTTGTAGGTATATATAGCAGATTTCAAAGTTATATTTATAAAGTAGATCATCTCATTCGATAGCACGCACAAGTCGCAACGGAAAACAGCAGCAACGCAACGCACTTTTGCTTGGCTAGAGTTTCCAAAAAGGAAGGAGTTAGAAAAAAGTGCGTGCGGTAATTTTCTTGAAGCAAAGCAGCAGCATTTCGGTGGTAGTAGTAATATTTTGCGCTATATCTATTCCAGTGCTTTGTATACGAGTATAGCAGTAATAATAACAACATTGCACAAAAAGAGACGCACCAGTGGCATAAGAGCAGCAGCAGTCGCATTCGCATTTGCCGAATAAAAAAGATTGCGTTTGCGTATCTATCACTTTTGTACAACCTCATGTAGTAGTAGTTGTTCTCTTCCTCTTTTCTTCTTCGTCGTCGTCGGATTATTTTATCAAGTTTATATGCAGTGAGTGCGCCATGCTAAAAATGCTATAATAATGTATACCATGGAATTCCACAACAGAAGAAGTGTGGAGCAAAGAACTCTCTATGATGATGTTGCTGATGATGATGGTCTTCGTGATGCATTCCGTAGCAGCAGCAAAAGAAAGAAAAGAAAGTATGAAAAGCAAGGAGCAGCAAGGCCGATGCCATAATGGCAATAACAATACGGACAAGCGACGCACTATACGCACGCACGCAGTTTTTATTATGGCACCAGAGTAAAAGTAGTAGTAATCCTATATATTCTTGTATCCAGAGAGAAAAATGTTGGGTAGTAGTAATATCATTACTTCTGCATGCACCGGCAGCACGACGACAGTTCATAGCGCCATAATACACGAGCCACGAGCAAAAGTATAAGAATGTTTCAACATTTTCTTTATAGGGTTGATATACTTTTTTATCACAAGCTTTTTGGCTTTAGTTTCCCTTTTGGCACAAAAAATATACGATTTTGCTGTTTTAGAAGTTAGAGATGGAGGTGGTAGTAGTGTTCTCCCTGGAACAGAGACGGAGGAGGTGGAGGAGGACTAGTAAAGTAATAATAATGCAGTGGCATTGCCTTGCCATATCATACGCACAAAAACTGCGTAGTATATACCCACATGCCTACTTTTATGCCCAGGCTTTGGAGGTAGAAGAAGCGAGGAAAACATATACACGCGTGTCGATAAGCTCACCGAGAAGGAATGCCAATGACCTTTTTGATTGATCAGAGAGAGAGAGAGAGAGAGAGAGAGGAAGAGTGGGAAAAGAGGAAGGAAAAGGGAAAAGTCTGGTTTTATAAAAACGCATCAGGACAACGACAGCGAAAGCAGCAGAAGAGGAAAGGAGTACTGTAACAGCAGTAGAAAATATGAAAAAAACATTCGGGCATTGAAAAGAACGCATTCGTACTTTAATGTCTTCTCGGTGTGGAATGGCATGGCTTGATCATCATCATGTTTTTCTGATGATGATCATGATCATCGTCAACATCATGATTTTCTCGCAGCAACTGACGGTTTTCGTGTGGTGTGATAACATGATGCGTGAGCTTTTCGCTTAGGAGCTTTATGAACACAAGGAAAAAGACTGACTTTGACTTGACTGACTGAGAATATTTGGAAATGAATGTGGTGTTGTGGTGAATACAGAGTTGCTTGAAAATTCTCCGTAAACGTGTGTACAATTTAAATCCAGCCAAGGAGAGGAGAGAAGCCATCCGCGAGAACTCCTTTGAGTTTAGCCTTCTTCTTCATCATATTATCGTTATTATGATTATTACACTGTTATCGTCTTCTTCATCATCATAATGGGAAATGACGAGACCATACACCATGGGTTTTCGAGGGAAAATATTAAGTAGAGAGAATAGTAAATGTTCGTTTATAAATTGCGATGCAGTAGAAGAAGCTCGTAGTAAAGTAGTCTTTGTTGTACCAGTAGTAGTACTTCTGCTAATGGCAATAATAATATGTGATGATAGATATCGCACAAATTGTGTCTATATGTATAACCAGAACATACACGCATGCACGCACAATGTGCATTTCTTTACAAGAGAAATGAATAAAAAAAGTGTAAAGATTGGCTAGAATAGAATCAGCAAGCAGGAGGGAGCAGCGACCGAGCCTATTCTACAAAAACCAAACCACCACCATCCACCATCATCATCGCAGCATCGAGATGCGTGTGCAATTTGCTCAGAAAGAAAGAAAATGGGTAATAGTATAGCTTGGGAATGACACACTGAATACTACTCTGGAGTATTAAAAAAGCCAGCAAAAAATAGCATCAAGCAAAAGCGTATATATTATTATGCCAAGTCTGCTTTAAACAACAACGCAACATGAAAGAAAGGAAAAAAGATGATGAAACTTAGCTTTTTGAGAGCGTGTTATATGAGCTACATCGTAATAATAATAATATGATGGTTTGGCGTGGCATTAGATTGGCATTAGCCTTGCTTTTGCTGTTTTTAGCTTTGAACCGACGAGGCCGTAGAGTATAAATGGTAATCATAATATGAAAATGGCATTTTTGGTTCTTTTGTATATGGCGCTAGAGTCATAACTATTATTGGTGTGTCATTCCTCTCCACTCTTGCTGTATGTAATAATGGCAAAGTCTCAAAAGGATTTCAAAGCGCTTCAAGCAAGAAATCCTGAATGCTGCATTGCATTTTTTGAACAGTTGAAGTTGACGACCACGAAGAGTGCGTACCTCTGGCAGTACCTATATGCCTATAGATGCTTGTGTGTGGCAATGGCGTTGAATAGTAAACTCGCACAGTAATAAACGGAAAGTGCTCATTGAATTGATGTTACTGCGTTGCTGATGCTAAATTGCTGTTGCAGGAAAAGTTAAGTATTATGCAAACCGATACGGATAGAAAGGTTTATTTTTGGTGAATGTATACATATTACTTATAGTTTGTAAGTATGCTTGTAAGTAGATGTGTGCGGCAGCAGTAGGGACACGCAAAAGGTGTGTGACCAAACTGCAAAAAAGCTTTAAATTCAAAACGACAGGACGAACGAATGATGGCTTTTACTTTACAATGTAATTGCTTAAGCTTTTCTGGGAATGCAGTCGTAAAACATATTATGCGTAAATTGAGAAAATCATACCACCACCATCAAAGGTCCTCTTTTCTGAATACTTTGGTAGAAAAGTAGAAACGAACCAAAAAATAAGTCCCTTTTGTTAAGTTAAGTTAAATACATCACGGATCTCATTTTCATGACATGACATGTGATTATGATGATGATGATCCCTTTGCTGGATACATGCATCATGCATTATTTTATTATTATTTTGATTTTTTGGATATTTTAACGACTTTTCCTTCTATGAAAAGGTAGTGACCGTTAAGGAAAATAATGGAGGAAGGGAGAGGAAACTGGGGTCCTGCTGCTACTAATTTACAATAATGTGCTGATTTTCCAAAACTGTCTTTGCCAGGTTTTTTCAATAATACACATAACAAATAATGGATGAGAAGCACCACACGTCGACGGAAAGGTTATTTACGATTACCAGGAAAAGTCTTAAAACTGCAGTTGGATGGGGAAACATGCTGTACCGGCCGTGTAATCCCAATCGGAAAAGAAAAATCGAGGAATGAAAGATAATCAACGACGGAGTTGTTGGTAAATTGCTTGCTGTTTTCTATATTTTCGTTAACCATCAATGTTTTGCTTTCTTTCTATCCATTTTTTCTTCTTATACACACATTACAACAATGTAGTATGCGACATGTACCTAGGCGTCTTCAAGGAACGGAACCCACCAAAGTTTGAAAAGAGATTCTAGATTTTTTCTCCAGATGGAAACTTATTTCCTTTTGTTCTTTTTTGTGACTAGAATAAAATTTTGCAGCTTACTTACAACAAACAAGACGGTGCATGCATAGGCAGCTGAATAAGGAAGTATATTTAAGGTATGTGCTTTTTGTATAGATAAGCACACCAGTCGCAAAACAAAGCTTATATCATGACATGGACTATATCAGTGGCCATAAATAAACATAATAATAGTTTATGCGAGTGTGGGTACACCGTACACACACAAAGAGAAAAATTCTGCATAAAAATTCATTCTCTTCTCTTGTGCGCCATGAATTTGGCTGGGAGCGAAGGAGTGTTTCTGTTTATTTGTGGATATATAACTCTGTGAAAAGTGCGTAAACTTTTTTTTATTCATTTCTGTCCTCGCTGCTAACATGCCCTATAACTTTTACGTACATTTAGGGATATATATAGGTAGCAATAAGTCGCTTGAGTAATATGCTATTCTACGCCATACTATCCATTTTCCAATTTTACTTTTTTATGTTTTTCTCCTTCTCGTTCTCTCCAAAGCCCATTCGTCGTCGTCCTCCGCCTTCACTGCGTGCATGACACAGAAAACTCGTCCTCGAGCAGAGAGCATCGACGAGCAGCAAGAGTTGTTTTGTTGGAAGGAGAGTTCTGCTGCTTTTTTTCGCATTCCTTGCAACTTGTGTGCAATATGCTCTCGGAATTACAATAAAGAGCAGTAATAGCAGCGGCAGCAAAAGCAACGACGATGAAGACGACGCAGCGCAGCCAGATTACCTATATCGAAAAATCGGCATGCCTTATATGCACGGTTTCCTTTGTATATTATGAAAGCTTTTATTCTTGTCCAGCAGTAAACATTTAGGCACATGAATGTATATACCTATATAGTATCTAAACTCTAAACTCAGGGCCAGGGCTCACAATACGCAGTTTTTTGTGCAATTGTCCAATAATATAAGTGAATTTTGTGAAGGAAGCGAGAAAGAGAGAGAAAATGCTCCTGCTGTTATGCTGCCGTTTCTTTTCATACACGGATATCATGCCTTTGTAGTAAATACTTCGTAAATTGTCCAATGGTGCTTGCTGGAAGCAAAAAAGTACGATATTACTAGCGCTTTAGCAAAAGGAAGTTAGAAAAGAACGGATATTATTACTTGGGTTGGGGGTGGGGGTGAGAGAAATAATACGATATTTTTTTCTGTTGCTTTCTATTTTGTTTACGTTCTCTTTCTGGTAGATATCTGCCTTTTACTTACGAAACTGTTCACGTGTGTCTATAATACAAAGTTGTAAAAAACGTACCTTCCGTAGCTTTCTGTTATTGCATTATTTGGTAGAGAATGTTTAAGGATATATCAAAAGAGTTTCGTTGACTCGAGTCACGTAGAAATCTGTTTTTGTTTTTCAAAGGGAACAAAATAGAAACGGCACAGGATGCGACGACGACGAATGACAGATATAGAACTTTAAGGAAATGAATGACGTACATGGTTTAGTATTTGCTGAATTCATGTGTTTTTGGAACTGCAAGCTCAAGGCGTAAGAATTGTTTTGTTGTTAAAAAAGGAAGTGAAAAGTCAATGTAAAGGCGAATTAATGATGAAAAAGTCATGACTTTTGACATTTTAATAAAATTATGGGCTGATAAAATTCTTGTACAAGATCTTTTAATGAAAATTTGTATTTTGTTTTTTTATCAAACATATGCAATAAAAGTAAAGTACCTTAAAAACAAAACCATTATTATAATGACTTATTGAATGACTGACGGCGTAGTGACAATTCTTGTTGCGTTTCCATTCATAAATGTGAACACAAAAATGACAGTTAAATTTACAATAAGCCATGATAAAATATTATTAAGGACAAAATGATCATTATCATCGTCGACGCCACAGATGTGTCCATTAATCCGTCTAGATTGGCAAATCTTGAACAACCGAGAAAAACAACTGTGATAAATATGCAGTAAACAGAATAAAAATGCGTATAATGTTTGATGCGTATCATAATTTGCATTAAGTTTATGATGCTCGTAAATTCAATTCTAGCAACTTTAAACCTGTATGGATATTTGGACTTCAAACTTGTAAAAGGTCAATTGGGAAGTTTTAGGTCAAGGCTTGTCATATTGTTTACGGTATCCCATTCCCATCACTATTCATTAATATTTGAGTAAAAGAATAGCAATCTGTCACCAGCATATTTTGACATTTAAAAAATTATCAC
>JAQFYG010003422.1:0-12584 GCA_034694325.1 Entomobrya corticalis | reverse complement strand
CACTTTTCTCATTTTAAAAATCTGCTAACTTCTCAAATTACCCCGAATCAGCAACAAAGAAGAACTACATACATACATTTACATTTAGGATACATCAAGATACAATCGTACAAAATTCACACATGAAACCCAACCAATTACAATAAATGATTTGACCAGAAAGGGTTGGCAATTTGTAAAGTTAACATTCAGGAACCGGTTGGCGAAAACCAAAAATGATCCGGAAACGGGACAAGTTGAGTTAATCTGTTATGATGATAAATATTGAAGGTCTTTGGAATTGGTTTGTTTTTTATTCCAGTGGTACAGCCGAAGCCCAAAACCCCCATACTTTGTACTTAATTCAGTTTGTATAAATCATATGCACAGAAAATGCACTCATAACCCACGTTTGCACCAATAAATAATAAGTCTCAGAGATAAATATTTGTCATTTTAGAATTTGTGCATAATTTCACAAAAATTTCTGTTAACTTTGTTTCCAAACACATGTAAATTCAATACGCTTTCTTAAAGTATAAACCCATGAAATAAATAAATCGGTTAATACCGAGGTAGATAAGTGCCAGGAATAATATGAAGACCCGGCTTCGGCGGGGTTGCTTCTGATGATAACGGAATAAATGATGACGAATGTAACTTGACACATTAATGGGGTAACTTGAGACATCATTGGGGTAACTTGAGACATCATTGAGATAACATGAGACATCATTGGGTCAACTTGAGATATCATTGGGGTTACTTGAGACATCATTGGGGTAACTTGAGACATCATTTGGGTAACATGAGACATCATTGGGGCAACTTAGGACATCATTGGGGCAACTTAAGACATCATTGGGGCAACTTAAGACATCATTGGGGCAACTGTAGACATCATTGGGGCAACTTGAGACATCGTTGGGGCAACTTAAAACATCATTGAGGTAACTTGGGACAATTGCTTTCGAATGATATATCACATGCTATATGTTGCTGTGTTAAAAAATGCTGACCTTTGACCACCTAAAGGTTGTCCGATTTGACTCAAAATCAATAGGGTTATTCCTTGGTACTACTTGTATATGCATACCACATTTCATTAAAATCGGTTGAAGCGTTCTTGAGTTATCGTGAGACAGACGGACGGACAGAAAGGCAGACGGACATTTTCGCTACCACCATGTATTATTATAAAGTACCCGTACCTGGCACTTAATGCCAAACATTTGTGCCAGATGCACCAAATCTGATTGTGAGTATAAATAAAGCTATATATTATATCTTTGACTTCAAATGTAAATGTAAGGAAAGCCATGCCGGTTCCAGCTAATCAAACAAAGAATATCACTTGAACATTACCATCCATTGTAGCTGGCTTTGAATCATCATATCTAGTTGATTGTGGAAAAAACATCCTACTGCTGGAAATAAATTTTAACCAAAAATTTATAACACCGGATTATTTTATTCCATTGAATCTTTTTAATAAGTTGTGATGTATCATTCCCCTGATTTCAATGCTTGTAAACATTGCTTTGTCCATCTCTACACCGACAAATAAATACTTATACTTTCCTGTTTTCTGAAGTTTTCTTCCAAAGTCTTTGCACATCAATATCGGCAAGATTAACGCTGTTTTATTGCAGGTTTTTAACTCCTGAAATATTGTTTTTCTTCTTCGGCTTGAAAAGATTGTGCAAGCTTTGTTGATTCAAGATCTTGCTTTAGAATTTAACTTAAATGATGAGTCTGAGCTATGGTTAAATGGTTTTATTTGAATTAGGCTGGCATTAAATATATTCAGTAAGTGCTTATGCAATGCAGAGTTTGCAAAATGATGTCGTCGTTAGATTTGTCCTTATGCTGCATGTAAACTTCAGAATTAATGTTAACGTAAAGAAGGCTAATATCTAGCAAATGGCTGCTGTTAAAATTTGGACAAACATGTTGTTTTTTTTGAATAATCACGCAAATGTGTTTGGAAAAAATATTCCCAATCGTAAATGCTAATTCTTATTGATATTAAAAAATTTTCACTAACAAGTTGAGAGAACATTTTATATGGAACGGGAACTCACGGGGAGATTAAGTAGTAGACATTTTGATTTTTTTGGGCATTGCTTAAAACTGTAGCCACTAACATGTATAAAAACATTACATACCTTGTTTTAAAATACTTTTCCAATTTACTGTAAAACGGATCGCCTTGTTCCACCAAACATTTTGCTACCATTGTTAAATACTCAAAATGCGTCACTCGTTGATTTAAGTTAATAATTTGCCACTAAAATCACTGAAATAGAAATACATAGCCATACAACATTTTGGTAAACACTAATAAGTTCAATAAATTGTACTTTTGTGTCATGTCGACCACAACTTACAAATTGCAATTGATTTACTAAATTTGGAAACCACGTCATCGTCAAATAAAACATAACTTTCTAGAACTGTACATCCAGTTCTAGCATTTGGTGCTCCGGCCCATATTCCAACTTGTCCGGCAATTTTTCAAATAACCCGGTAATAGCGCATTTTGAGGTTTTGAAGCCAGCGTGTCTGGGCAACAAAACACATGAATTTTTCCAGAGAAAAAACACTGAATATTTAGTGTAGAGATCAGTTCGGATTTATTGAATCCACCTTGAGAATGATATGTTTCATTTGATATTTCTTCACGAAAGTCATTTACAGATAATGATAGGTTTTTTTCAGTCATTCTGATATCGTTAGTAATTTTTTTGAGATTAAGAATATTGAGGTTTGATACCCCCAAAACATCATGTCTTTGGATTTTCATAATTTCTTTTTTATTTTGTAGGATTACTTTTATAGGATTTCTATAAATTTTGATCCAAAAACCTCTTCCTGTAAGCCATGGAGCCGCAAAATTATCTTGATTATTTTGGGCTATGTGAGACAAATAAAAAATAATGTTTTTATACCGCCACATGATATCTTCCAGGTGCCATCTTTTTATACTGGAATAGTTGAATAAGTTAAACCGTTTGAAAATAAAATTAGTTAATATGCAAATTGTTCTACAAATTTTTGGCAAATTTTCCTGAAATAGCTTCAATAAATCAACCTTCAAAAGAAAATCAATTGTTTACTTCAGTTTTTGCAAATATAGAAGAAAATATAAATATAAAGTTGATTAGCAAATAACATGTAGATTTATCAAATGATTAAAAATTTGTCACTTTCAAAATGACAAAGTTGAATGGCATTGTCAAATCTTATGGAATACGAGCAAAATCATTGGAATAGAACTTGAATTGAAATTGAAATGTTTTTATTTGGTATGGAAAGCGGGATGGTATACTGTAATTAAAAATACAGAAATTTTTTACTGTTGATTGGTGAAGTAAATGTACTCGCATTGAAATAGTTTTGCGCGTTTTGATGCTTGTAACTGTAAAATATAAAATGCTTGGATGTTATGTTAGGATTCAAAAATCAAAATTTTGAGATAGTAAATTCTCATTTAGTTCATTACCTTTCTACACATACCAAAATTTGGTAAAATTTTCTTTTATAAAGATTTTCTCTAGAAACAAAACAGAAAAAAAATTAAAGTAGTTTTTGTATGTATGCTATCAGTATTTATCTGAAAGTTTTTGTTCTTGTACAATTTTACATATCTATTGCAGTACAAAAATTTTGGAAAATTTTAACAGATCATTATTGAAATGATTTTGCTATGTATAAGGAGTAGATGCTTGTTAATCTTGACTTTGAAGTTGGAACTACAATAATTCTAGCCACAAGATTGATTGTAGGAAACAAACTATTTAAAGCTTAAATTTACTTATTTATCTGTTAGCAACATCGAGTATCGAGTAAAAACGATGCGTAAGGAGCACATGTGACACCGATTATTTAGGATTGAAGGTGGCACGCAAATATGACTGCAAATTTAACACGCACTTTATTAATGAACTGGACTGTGACTATTATTTTTTTCATTTCTTTGCAGGATCAAGAGAAATTAAAATATAACCAAAAATTATATCAAACTAAGCAAAGGGCCATATTGTTATCTATATTTCCCAGGCCTACAAACGGCCTTATTTATAGTCTGGCCTGTCACATAAACCTATGACAGAACATGAGATACACGAGGGGCCGCGCAACGATCCATTAAAAATTTCCATTAATTACTAACTAGGAAACGTTTTCAAGTTAAGAGAGCTTTAAGCAACCAGAACAGTCAAGTCTGCATCTACAAATCAAGGTAAATTTAATGCTGATGAAATTTTTCTGCTAAAACTAATGTTTAGTATTTTTAAATAGCAAAAGAAAATAAAGTTTAGCGTACGTGCAAGCTATCCAGCTGATGGTGAGTGCAATCGACAAGCACTACTCCGTTCGACTCGAGCTACTTTTAATTTTTCTAATCAGCGACAGTGTCTGTTGCTTGCGTTCTGTGCGTGTTAATGGCAGCTGGGAAGCTTGTGCGCAAGCTAAAACTTAACTTTCTTTCGCTTTTTAAAAATAATAAATATTAACTTTGCAAACAAATCCGTCAACAATAAATTTAGCATGATTAAATGATGCAGTTGTGACTATTGTGGTTGCCTAAAGCTTCTTTCACTTGAAAACATTACCTACTATGATGCAGCTCTTAACATTTAAGCTGCGTGGTATACTTTAAATTTTGTAACGCACTTATATCTTAAAAATACAAGTATGCTGAGAAAATTGAATATTTAACAATCTTTGAACTGGTAAAATTGAATTTTCAAAGTTTAAGCAATAAGCTTTGTTAAAGCTTTATTTCGTTTGTACATGCAATTTTGTATTGTATTTTGCAATTTGTTATTCGTGTAAGTGCATTGAAAAAGTTCAGGAAATTAATACGCATCGCATTTCTCTCAAGATCCTATCCCTTTTGATAACATCAAAGTTAAAAATTCAAAAAATAAGGTTTTTATTGTCCAGGTTTCGTTTATAACTGTTTGGTTTAAAAAATGTTTTTATTTGCAAAAAATATAGTTAATTAGCTATTACAAGGACCATTGAACCATTTCCACATACAATGTCTCTGCAAATGAGTTACTTTCGCCGTCGCATGTATTTTTCAAAACAACTGGTCCTACGTCGCAGGTTTCGCTTCCCCTAGTGGAGCAGAGGATCCATCCTAACCCTTGTGGTGGAGTTACCCAGCCATTATCACCGGGTGGCATATCATCTCATCTCTTCGGAAAAAGTGACAACGTTAAATATTCCATTGGTAGCAAATCAGGCTCACAGGACAACATAAGCACCTGATTTAATATCGCTAGATAGCAGTTGTCTTCATAAGTGTGCATCATGACATCTAAAATCACACATTCCGGTAGCACTGAAGGTCGGGTTTGTATAAGTTGTATTTCAAAATCTGCACCTTGCAAAAGTTCGGTATCCATTTCTTTACTTGTTATATAATATGTGTTTGAAACTTCTTTTTTTACAACAACGGTCCTTGAAGATTCGGTGACTATTAGTACATGGAAAATAAATCTGGTAAACCATGACTGACCCCACTGAGGATCGTTTGCATTTGAAGTATAGTAGCGGTGAAGGGACATGCATTCCATCTCAGTTAAGTCCATGTCCTGACGAACATGCTGAATTTGTTTATAATAACTTGGTCGATTGTTCCTGAAAAGCAAATGAAACAAAACTTCAAACACACATTAAAACTGTGATAATAAAACGAAGATTTTTAATGCATGAAAACGAAAATGCTCATTTCAGACAATTAATATGTTAATTGCAAAGACTCAGCAATCTTATGAAAAGAAGTACTAAAAATATACAATATTACTCAATGCAAAACATACTATTGTCACGTCAATTATGGTAACCTTTTTCATTTTCTGTTACTATAATGCATCGGCAAACAAACTTTTTCGAGCGATGACTGCAGCTCTACGTAAAAATACTAACGAGCATTGTTTTTACCCTGTACATTAAGTTGATGTGTCTTTGTAGTGCTATTTAGCATTCCTAGAATATATAATTAACATTGAGTGATTTCCTATTTCTAAAATTCATCATAATAATAACCTGCACCAAGTGTGACAATAAATGATATTTAATCTTTTATATATCTTTATCGCAATATTTATTTGTTTTCAAACACTGCCTTCTTGTATACAAAAAATATGTTTATAAAAAATTCATACTGACCGTTGTAATTCTCTTATCGAAGGAGTGTACTGCAGATGCCTTGTCGACCAGTGCCACGGTCCAGGCTGGGGCCAACGAACATATCTCCACATTCCTGAATGACAAATTTGGAAAATGCACGCAAAAGCGAGTAGTGCAAATAAGTGGATCCTCATTTTTCAAAAATATTCTTGGTGTAATAATTTTTACCCGATATTTAATTTTGGGAATGCCAAATAAAATAGTTGTTTAAGAGTGTTTTATTCTGAACACAATTTTTTTTAGCTTTGTACAGCAGAGTTAAGAACAATAGTATATGATATGTGACATTTTATAGTCAGCTTTTTTTGTTACAGGAGAGATTGTTTTACAAATGAATATATTTTTCAAGCAATAACTTATTTTTATTACAATTGTTCTCAATATTCTAAGAAACTAAGCGTTTATTACGCAAAATAATATTTGCAGTAGTAAACATTTTGACAAAATAAAAGATGATGCCCGTAAATGAGTTTAATGGACATATAACCTCAACTTGTATAATATATTGAATGTAGAATAATGATTGGTTTGTTTAAGTTTGACATGTATTTAATTTGCTGTTCATTTATGTAAACTACAGAATACTTACTACTTTTTATGGGGCTTTCTGAAGACTGACCCTCCTCTTTTTTTAACATTTGCTATTATGGATCTTGATTTATATGTTAATCATGTATAAGTTTTAATGATCTGCCAATAAAGTCGAATAATAATAATAATAATAACATGGATAGTAAAAAATACTGGATTCCTGCAAGAAACAAAAGTTTGCTGGTACAAACATATTATCCATCTGCTGTAAAATTAGAGTTGGTAAATTGCAAGGATAAAAGTGTTTTGATAGCAGAATCAGAATACGTTGACCGCGAAATGAAATACTTGTCCATGAATTATATTACAAAGCAGTTTTTCAAAGGACGGGATAACGAGACGATTGAGCCTTCATATATTACTTGGCAGTTTGGCAAAACGAATGGGTCTCCGGTACCAGGTGTTTTTGTGAGATTAGTTGAAAGTGGAAGATATCACGGAATTGAAATTGCACACAAACGGATTGAGCTATTAAGTCCACGGATGGCTTTTACTAGAGCCAATAGCGCTAACGACCAACTAGTGAAGCCACTGGTTCTGGATTCTAAAATTCCGGCCGTATTTTATGTTTTTACTCTTTTAGTAATATTGTCTGTACTTGTTGCGATATTTGAAGTTGTGTCAAAAGATTTTAAAATCGCAAAGCGGGGACGTGACTTAATGAATAGGTACAAGTTTAAAATTACTTGATCTTTAGTAAAACCTAGGAATAAAAAACCACATTGCAATTGTTTTTTTTTCAACACTTAGTTAATTAGTTTAGAAATTCAATAAAATTGTATAATCCGAATAATAAAGTTTTATAATAATGTTGCAAGTACATGCTTAAATAAATTTTTTAAAGTTTAATTCAAATAAATATGGTCTATTCTGTTATCCTTATTCTCATTTACATTGTCCCTTATCTACCTATTCTATTCATGTCAGAGTCAGAGTTAGGCCCTCTAATAAACCCAGTAGATTTGATTGAACATTGGGAGCATTTTTATACTATATCACGTACATGCATGCGGAAACAGTTGTTGTTGGGCGCCATTTATGACAAGCGGGCAAGTCAGGGATGAAGATGAGCAAATTAGCCAGAACGATCGGTTTCAAAATTATATGATTTTATTGTTGTGTTATAATTGTCACAACTCGTCATGAGCACAGCTACACCGCTAGCATCTTATACTCTCTTTACTCCTCCAACCTCAAGTAACCATATCCGGTTTTGCCAGTTTTCTCTCTTTTTGAAAAATATTTTATTGCTAATTAAAATAAAATCGTTAAAATAAAATAAATCCATGGCTTACGGACATTAAAAGTTAATTTTTACATACGTTTAGCGATTTCTTGTCTGTGATTTTTTTGATGTAATCTGCGTGAAAGTTCCATTCACACTGCTTTGGTAACCGACCCGTTTTGGCCAAACCTCTCTTTAAACGTAATACAGTCCCTTAGTAAGTAGGTTCATTAAATTAGCAAATTACTCGAAAAACTAAATTCAAGGCTGAACAATTTGTTTTAATTAACTTACGTGTACAATCTGCACAACATACAATGCCATAAAACTTGCCTTTTTTCTTGGTTGTGTTCCCACAAGAAATTTAAGGAATAACAAGAGTTTGCCTTATGATTCTAAATATGAACCGACGAAATAATCTAACGACGTAACTTTTAAAACACAGAACACACATGCACAAAGTCTTTATTTCCCGTATTGTAAATATTTTATACCACTTTAACCTTTTAAACTTATGATTTACCATCATTGTTTGGACAAAAACAAGGTATAACGATAAGTAATAAGTCATCTTGATAAAAACAATAAAAACAACGATAAAAGTTCAATTCTGAGATATTTCAGCAGTAAAAAAACGATGAAGATAACTTTTTTGGATTGTCGCATTCTTAATAAAATGGATCAATAAATTGTTATATAAAGAAAAAGTCACACAACATCTACAAAATGTCAGTATCAAGCTGTCGCTTCAAAACCAAAGCAGTGGTTTATTGAAAAATGACATTAAACAAAAATGACTCAGGAAGCATATACGTGAGTAGATTTAGGTTTCTGGAAACTAAAAATCGAAATTGGTTTTATCGAAAATCCTGCAAACGATTCCTTGCTTTAACTATATTTTAAACGTCGTCAAAACAGTAGCGATAAAAGACATGATTTTAAAAGTTTGAAGAATGAAGTATGAGATGAACGATAACTTTTATTTTTTTAAACGATAAAAGATAATGATTGAAGATAATTTATCAGTCATCTTTATCTTTGTCGTCGGAATAAACTGTCGCAATATTTATCTTTTTCAAGCACTTTTTGGTATATCATGCTAATGGGTTCATCTATTTTAAAGCATTTTGATTTAAATTAGAACGCAAAATATTTCAGACAAAAGGCAGAGTTATAGCATTTTGGCATTGCAGCCATAAACACTAGCTAATACTTTCTTTAGCTGCGTTTCCGTTTTTATTTAAGGTATTCAATTTTCCGAAAAAATAGTCTCCCTTAAAATGTGTATAAAAGAGTAATACGTGGTTCTAACCGGAAACGACTTTATTGCTTTCGACCATTAGCCTTTGAAACTTAATTTATTGATACATTTTATATAAACCTTTTACGGATAAATTGTGAAACAATGTTGTAGGATCTAATATGATAAAATGGTATTGATTACTGATTACGTAAATGAGGATTTTAAAGTAAGTTATAAAAATTTATGTAGCAAATCATCAAATAAGGATAAATTGCAAAACGTATTGAAAACCGTAGTATATAAGCTACGGATTTGTTGAACTTTTTATTCTGTACTTTGTGAGCTGTAAAAATAACAAAAAAATTAAAAATACTTTAAGACTCAACAATAGAAATTGTAATAAAAGGTCGCTTTTACAATAGCAGGTTTTGTTTATATTGCTTGCAGAACATTTTAAAAATACTCTTTGTTTCTCAAAATGCTAAATCAACATTCCACTTGTTTACAAGTAAGAAAATGTATTCGTACGTCATACCAACTACCGTATTTAAACGGAATGTATTGCCAAGTAATCGTACACCAACTACTAGATCAAATTTAACACTATTCATTACTATTAACATCTAATAATTTTTTAAAAATATGTCGCAGATTGTTTTAAAACTTCTGTTTTCTCTGATAGTGTTAACTGGTTTACAGAAAAATAATTTAATTGTAGGAAGACCCAGAGAGTGTCGTAAATTAGAAGGCAAAATATTTCAAACGAAAGGAAGAGTAATGAAACTAAATTTCTATAATGTTAAGCAAAACATTCTCGACCGGACTTTAGAAATGTTTCCTGAAATGCGAAATTATCATACCGGAACTATCCAGTATGGTGCACATAAAAATCGTAAGTTTTTACATTTTTAGTTTCAGAAAAAATGTGCTACTGAAAGTAAAATGCGAATGAAACCGTTTGCGTAATTTTTATTTTACAGGAATGTTGAATATTAAATTTCGCTCATTATTACTTCAAGCACCATTATTTGTACTTGCTAAAATTATATCCGATTCTGTAAATGCCACACTAATGATTGAAGATTGCATTGCCTATCTAAAATCAAATCCGGACAATGTATTTCATTTATATTTTCACGTTCAAGCTTTTCATGGAGCCGCCTACTCACTTTTGAAAATCTGGCAACAAAGGTTATTTAAAATATCAATTTATCCAATTCGTTTAGAAAACATTGGTTTTAACTTTGGCTATTGTTCAAAGCCAAAATTTAACTTGGGCTCTCCGTCAGATATAAAACCATTAACTTCAGCATTTAAATTGCCAGTTTGGTTGATACTGTTTTTACTTTTAGTGATAAGCAGCTATGTTATTCCCGCCTACAGTTCAAAAAGAGTTAAAGTTACCATTTTTAATATTTTGTCGGTATATCACTATATAATGGGTTTACTGTTTAATATTGGGGGACGTTGTCAATTTATAGAAAAATCAAAACTTATTGTTTTATGGGCCTTCGCAAGTATGGTTATATCAAACTATTTCACTGGGTATATCACTAGTTTAATGATAATTCCGCCAATAGAGGAAAAATTGGATGAAGTAACGGACTTGGCTGCCAACAATTATACGCTAATATTTAGAGATTCAGATCATTTTGATTTCGTAAATTCCACAGTCCATTTCTTTAAAACAGATATTGAAATTACAACAAAATTGTCAAATCGAATATATATAGATGCAATCAAAAATTTACTGTCAATACCCTACAAAATCATTGGACGATTTGGTTTCTATGGTACAGCCTTTGCACAAAACTTAGCAAAAATGGAAAATGTAGCTGTGATAGATATATGGCCGAATGTTTTGTGCGCAACAAATAGTGCAAAAAGATTTGCCCAAAAATTTACGTCCAAAAATATGGTTCACTGTCATGTTGGAAAAAATCTGGTGCACACAGAAGATTTTTACCATGTTTTTACGTCACCAATTTTAAATGACAAATTTGGCAATGTTGGTCGAGCTTTAGTAGAATTTGGAATATACGCTTATTGGTGGAATGAGTATGCAAATATGCGGTCATCTGAGCGGGTTCAAGATCGTACCAGGATTTTATCAGCAACAAAATTTGTTGTAGAAATAATATTTGCACCGCTCCAGATATATGGACGAATTGGGTCAGTATTTTTTGTACTTACTGTGGGTCATTTGTTTTCATTATTGATAGTAATTCTAGAAAGCCTGTCTAAAAATGCTTTGTCAAAACATTACTATAACAAAGTATTTTATAAATTAAAGTAATATTAGCTTATAGTGCATCATTATTCTAACGTGTAATAAACCAATGTTACTGTTAAAAAATCACATAATAATAGGCTGTAAAAATAATAAATGTGCACGACAAACAAAGTTAAATGTCATTTCCTAAGTAATTACCTACTGTATCAATCGCTTTGTTAAACAATTGATTGTAGTATATATGGTCATCGTTTACCGATAACGTCACGTGAGTATAATTAAAGAAAATAAAACAAGAGAAGCTGATGTGATTGGCTTTGTTCATCATTCTCATTATATTTTCTGGTTTCTACTGACCAACTGTAATAAGTAATACCTGGATTACAGTACAACTTGTCATTTGTCAATAACCAATATATTTGGTTGCATTATCCTACAAAATGGGACAAAGGTATAATCGTTAAAATTAAGTTCTAAATATACATTAAAATTTATGTCAATTTAATTGCTTAAAATTGTTATATTTTATTACAGAATATTGTCGTATTTGGCAGTTGTACTACTGCAGTTTGCTGCTATTCAAGCGAAATATCCATGGCCCCAGTATTTGGCGGATATAGTATCTGACTTGGAGGATATAAATGACATTAAACTTCCTCCAGTAAACTTTATTACGTCTTAAATATTCATCTAAAAAACTGAGTAAAGTTATGAAAAACATTTTAAACAATTTAAACAGAATTTTGAGCAAGAGATATTTGCTCTAGTTCCAAACGAAACTCTGGATACTGATCGTCCATTTTACAATATACGATGGTCGGCAAAATTTACACCAGAAACGGAGTTGATTGGTCATGTTGCCCACTTGCACTTGTACTTGTTTGAGCTTATGATAAAAGTGTAAAATTTGATACTTCATTTATTTAAAATAATAACATTAGTTAGTTTCCAAAGTTTGCAAAACTGTAGAATCAATAATATATTCTTACCAATTTATTTAAGATTTAACGTCCCAAGGAAAACGGCACTTATGTTCATTACCAGAAGATTATCTCCATTTTGCCAAATGAAGCCTAAAAGATGCAACGCGGAAAAGGAACTAGATCGGT
>JAQFYG010003421.1:0-12584 GCA_034694325.1 Entomobrya corticalis | reverse complement strand
TAGCAATCTTCGTGGTAGGAATTTTCGGGTAGCAATCTTCGTGGTAGCAATTTTCCGGTAGCAATCTTCGCACTTCCATGATCCAAGTATCTTTTTCTCACTTATGCATGATTACTGCAGAACAAGTAATAAATAGCGTTAATACGTGAAACATGCTATTGGGTTTGTAAAAAACAAACAAACGTTCAGGTTGAAGAACTTCCGGTGTAAATGCTTAGCTTCAATCAAAAGTTTTGAAGCTGCACATCTCTCATTTGCTTAGCCAAATTTAAAAAGATGCGGTTTTTCGTTTTTGCTTAGCCAGGCATAACGGCTGCCTATTTCACGTTTACTTTCAAAGGGTCCGCCACTAAATCTACTGAAGACCAAATCTGTAACCGGATGGAACACTCTAATAAGCGCCTACATTCAGCTGTTTTATAAATACGAAATCGGAAGAGTGGTTTAGATATGTGAAGATCGTATTCAAAATCAGCTCAAATAAAAAAGCAACGGCGTTGTATCAATTTTTTACTTCTTATAAAATTACATATCAGAAAAAACTATTTGATTCCCGTTTCTCCAAATAGATCTTTCTGTGATTACTTCCTATATATCATCTATCTTCCGGTCCTAAGGGTCTTTACTGATTACAATTTTACGTTTCATTTCCTTCTCGGGCAATTTGGATGGAGTGAATGGAAATATGTTGTGCTTTGTATTCAAAATAGTAAACCGTCACAATGTTTTTCGAAAGATCATTGAGGATAGCTTCAATGATTTCATCCGCTTTCGCTCTAGTATATCCGGAATTTGGAATAGAAGCTTTGTGTTAAATAGGTTAAGCTCAAGCTTTTAAAACATTCTCTGGAAAATTCTACAAACATAAGCAAGGCAAGACTATATTGGGAGCACTTGCATCATTTTAAGAGACTTACTAAGGTTTTCCAAGTTTGCCTGCCTGTCCAATTTTGTAGCTGCTAACTTTTATAGAACATTTTATGCACCGAACTAGTTTAGGGGCCTTTATAATTTAGCAAAGCTTTAACAATAAACAAACCTGTAGTCTAGTCTACAGGTCTCAAACAATAGTCTACCGTCTCCTACTACATAGTCAGCACAGAAAAACAAACAAACAGCGTTACAACGAGACAATTAAATCAGTTTTTCAAAAAATAAAACAAATAAGTATGTTAATTTTTCACTTCCTTTCATTATTATCACAAAAATGTAAATTTTAATGTATTTATCTAAAAATGCATACTATGCAGAAATGAACGCATCTTAATGATTTTCACGAACATTGAACTTTGTGAAGACCAAATGAACATTTGATTTTTTGGAATAATTAGCCTACAAATATTTTTTAAATAAAAAATCTAGTCACAATTCATTTACGTGGGATCTGAATTTTACTTTATCTCCTGAGATACTGTGCTCTGTATTTATATGCTGAAAAAATTCAAGTTTGATCAACAGATCAGTTTTTATTTATTTTCCCAGGTTTTAGTCAGGTCTATTCAGCACATTGCATGGAAGCTGTATTGTTGATAGTGATACACGAGCTGATTAGCTGGAAGGAATACAACCATGGATAATATAATTAAATTTGGAGTGACAATGTCGGCAATGACGTTGTTTCCATTCAAGCTTTTATCTATTTAGAGAAATCATTCCCCAGGAAAATTCCATTTAAATACAAAGCTAATAGAATGTTTTCGGGAAAACTAAAAAAGCATATGGCGTAATTTAAATACCATTTTTAAAGTAATTATTTTTTAAATTTTGGAAGTTTTCCCCTGTATTTGAACTTGACATTGACACATATATCCATGAACAATATTATAATATGTATCTTCCCATTATTTATATCGTATAGTTTATGGGATTTTACTACACATATCTTACATTTCTATTTATACATGTTTTTATCTTTAATAAATTTATACATGCACGTATATTCTTTTATGTATTTTTGTTTTCACAACTTTATAATTCTGCTCGAACTCTAAATTTATGGCAAAAATTTTATTTTGTAGATTTTGCACTTACGACAATACACATTACTAATTACTCAGTATATGCTGGACAATGGAGGGACACAGATCTATAATTAAGTATCCAAAATATATCAAATAAAACCACAAACGGGGTTACGTCAAACTTACTTCATATAAAGTTATATCTCAAACAAAACAGTTTACTTCTTGTTTCCACAATTAGATCTTTTGTAATTATTTCCTATAACTCTTTAGCTTTCTTTTGATTCCATATCCATTTTGTTATGTTATGTTATTAACCTTATGTTAATAAGTTATCAGGATATGATAAGTTTATCTTATCGCACCCAAACACAAAAACCAGAGTTTGATTGTGAAGTCCCGAGAAAGATTCTTGTTAATTTTCCTCTCCAGTTTATATTCAAATTGCCTAGAAATCAACAAAAAACTAAGCCAATTATTAGAAAACTCCACTCTTAAAATCGCTCCACCTGTTGGGTTTCTATGTGAATGCGAATAGCATGTTCGCTCGTCGTCGTCTGTGAACAACAGACACTGATGCTTAAGCTGACCATTGTCTTTCTCAATAATTTGAGATATTTGTTGCACAATAAAATAAATTTTAATAATATTTAAATATTATTTTTAAAGTAAACCGTGTTCTGGATGTACTTTTTCTTACTACATTTCATAATTCGTATTATATGTTATATAATATAATTATATTATATTGCATATGATTAAATTATAATATTTATTACTTAGATTTATTTCATTACATATTTACGCTATATTTCATGGCGATGTAAACGGTTGTTGTTTCGTCCTTCAGTCCCAGATTTTCACTTTTATATAAAATAAAACGCATAATCTAAGCCTATGCCGGAGGAATCGTATGAATTATGATATAAACTAAATTTTCTTTACTGCAGACACGGGCAAAATAAATCTAGATTGAAGCAGTACGGAATTCAGCTAAAACATGCAAAAAGCGACGTAACAATGACACATTTACTTCCATTTTTGCAAAATTCTAAACAAACACAAAACTATTTAGCTACTTCGCATATTCTAGAATAACTAGCTGTTGGCTAGTGTTTCATATTATTGATTAATAGTGATTGACTATTTCCAAAAAGTTATATGCCATTTTAAGCTGAATTGGAGAAATGTTTCCACTTTTTTACATCCTTGCTAATTCCAAGCGCGCCGCATTTTGAAAACATTATTATTATTAATTAGATTATTAAAGGAAAATAGTAATAGCTTTGTGCAATACTTTTTTTATTGGTTCACGGATAAAGAAATAACCTGTTTTATTAAATTAAAAATATATTTGAAAATAAAAGCTACGATTGTGCCATGATTGATTTTCTATGATTTAAAAATTGCAATTCGTGTACTCAATTTATATTTTTACGAATCCTAATTGATTTAATATGTAATGGTAATTAAAAGTTTCCTAAAAGCCGAGCATTTATGTTGCAGTAAATCATCATAACTTGTTATTTTGTAACAAAAATGTAATTGATTTCCTTTTGTTATTTGCTGTTCTATTTTTACTTTTCACACTAAAAAATCGCCACACATATTTAATAAGGTATGTTTCCCTACAATATATATTTGCTTGTTTATAATCAAAATAAGAAACTGCATCTGCTGAGCCTAGGGTTTGAATAGTCATAAAAAGCCGAAAACAAGTATTAAATTGCGTTAAAAAACTACATTTTCTTCCGTGTTTTTCTGCTCATTTTGAGCAAGAATAATGACTTTTTCTCTGTATTTCGCAAATTCGTTAGATTTTTTGTTCATATTATTATATGCAATAGTGAAGATACGATGAATATTTTTCCTGAATATGAGCCTTTATAATTCTGATAATATAACAGGTTTCTCAAATTTCGTTTTAGATAGTGCTAAGTTCAGATACGAAGTCCGTTTAAACAACATAATTAATGACGATACATTATTTGTCATGTTGTCATTCAATCGGAGTCTATGAGAAAAAAGAGAAAACGGAAATATTATTTGACGGTTATTAAAAAATGTATTTAAGTACATGATTATCAATCATCATCAAGGTAAAAAGCTATTTGAGTTAAGACTTCTTGAAACTATTAGAATACAAAATATTGCAGACAGTTAACTAATTGATCTTGTACACTTTGTTGATTGTTGATGTTTTTAATGAGATATTATTGAGATATCCCATTTGTTTTGGACATAATTTATTTGTAATTTCCTGCAGTCAACGAGAGATTGCACGTATCTGTTACATACCAGAACAATCGGAACCCAGAATATTTAATAAATGGCATCTTAATATTACAATTTTGTTTATACAAATATCGAAATAAATACAAATTGCAAAAATATTTACTTTCCGTTTCGACATCTTCCACAATAATTTGGTATTTTGGTAATCTGTCCTAAAACTTGTTGACTATTTCATATAACATGTTATTATCGGGATAGGATACGTTTAAAAAAAAAGCTCATTGCATCGTCATTCAGAAACTAAAAAGCCCAAACAAAATAAATAATAGAAGGCATATAACAGGAGTTTTATTCATTTTTGTTGTTGAAGAATAAATATAAGCAGAAATCGAGGAAAAATACCTAAAAATTAATTTTGTAAAATATGCAAGAGGACAAACAAAGAACTTGTAGCGGTAATGGTAAGAGATAATTATTTTTTCTTTTAGTATAGAGGTTTTATTTCAAAGTCTACAAAATTCTGCTTCTAATGCTTGACTTTGAATAAAGTTTTATTCTTAACGATAAAAAATTGAAATCTGACAAATGCCAATTTTTTCGTGTTTGAATTCTTTCATACCTTGCAGTTTGAACCGAACGTAACAAAAATGTATTTAATCAAGCTTATTTAGTGCATTATCAATTATTAAGCTTGATATATTTGTGAAATTTTAACTCATAAATTTTTTCTTGAAAGTCCTTTCTTGTGTTCTGTATTTTTTTTCGGCGTATCAGGGTAGCTGCTGATGAAGAGTGGTTGGAATATTATCTATCCTTCCTTAAAACAAGTATTGGTCCGAGAAATGCAGTAAATGCCTCTTAAGCCCTGCGTTTATTAAGTGACAGGTACTGTTACTTACTACAAATTCATGGTGGGAGCGCAAATGTCCGTCTGTCCGTCTATCTGTCTGTCTGTGCGATAACTCAAGAACGCTTCACCCGATTTTGATGAAACTTGGTATACATATTTAAGTATTACCACGAAATGACCCTATTGAGTTTGGGTCAAATCGGACAACCCCTAGGGAGGCAGGGGTCAAAGGTCAACATTTTTAAACATGGCAACATATATCATATGATATATCATTCAAACGCAAATGACAAGGCAAACAATAATCAATGATTATTTTTGACCTAATACATACTTTGAGGGGGTAAAGGGCAGGGGTCACCTCAGAACATGTCTATGCGATATTTCAAGAACGCTTCAACTGATGTTGACAAAACTTGGTATACATATTTAGGTAGTATCAAGAATAAACTCTAGTAATTTTTAACACCATTGGTAAACTACTAGGGGCTCAGGGGTCAAAAGTCAACAGTTTTTAACATATCAACATATAGCATGCGACACATCATTCGAACGCACAGAACAAGGACAACACTTATCAATGATTAATTTTAACCTAAAATATATCTCCAACAAATATCATTCCATACATCATTCAAACAGGGATCAACAGAAGCAAGCCCGGCGAAGTCGGGTTATAACATTGTTATAACATTAACAATCGGGTTATAACCTGTCACTTATCTTCATCGGTATTACCCGATTTTTTTTATTTTCAAGCTAGTTTTAGAATTGGGTGGGATGAAAAAGAACATATTTCATATTCATTGTGATGTTATAACAAGAGCTTTAATCGTTTCTGTTTCCTTCCTTTTGTGCTCATTAACTATATTTGAAACAATTGACAGTAACTTTATGGTCTTGCTGTCCATTTGTTTGCCTGTTTTGCTATTTAAACAATTATTTAAACAACTATTTAAATAATTCTTGAGTTTTAGTTTTAGCTATTTTTAATATGACAATTTTAAATGATAAATAAACTTAATTGAAATTGACCGACGCATTAATTTTTAATTTCTATTGAATAAAAGATTTGTATTTTTGCTCCTGATCTGAAAATTTTGTTTGCCTTCTATGCAGTAGGGAAAAACTAAGCCTGTCACGTCATTTCACAATCCTTCTCAGAAATTCTGTAATGATGTCGGTACAACGTTGCGTTTACTGAAGTGTTTACAAAGTTTCCAACAAATAAAAAAGGATGAATATATTTATTGTTTATTTCCATCTTTTTCAAATTATAATCAAGTCTCCTCATGGTTTTCTTTAAAACGTTTATATAACATATTATGTAGTTATTAGCATTTATATACAACTCGTATTTATATTTATTTCTTAAAACCGATTGGTTTGCCTTCTGATATACCATTTTCCGCGTTTTTTAAACTTAACCGGTTTTATTAGGATTGGATAAGATAAGCTTACCATATAATCAGCCAAATACAGAAACAGAAATTTATCTCGCAAAAAATAAACTGCTCTTTCCCTCTTCTTTGTTTCATCTAGTCACTGCTTCGTAGTAGTAATCGCAAAGAAATATAATTAAATCATTTAATCTAACATAATTAAATAGACGTATTATAATTTCATCATCCAAACACAAAGATAAACATTCAATTACGATAATATATTCAAGGTCCAAAAGTTTGACAATTAAATTTTGTTCTTGAAACTCAAAAGTAAACAGAAACTTAGATGCATAAATAATTTACATTGACTTACAACATGAATTTCATCTATATCTTTTCTTTCTCAAAATGGAAAGAACTCGTCAAGTGAGACAAAAAGTTGGTGTTGTGAGTGAACGCGAACAAGAAGCGCGCTCATGGTCTTGTGTGAACAACACATATTGTTGCTAAATCTGACTGTCTTCTTTCTAAATAATGACAAGCATAGTAAAAACTATTTCTGATTAAATTATCTTTACCATATATAAAATTGATTAATAGTATGAAACATCGAATTACTATAGCAAACTAATAATAAACATATGGCATTTTGTTTTGTTTTCCACTTCATTAACCTTTAATTTTAAAATTCATCTGAGATTTCGGCACACCGTTTGGATCTAGAACATGTAACAAACGTCGTCACGACCCCACATTTACTTCCATTTTGCAAAACTTCCAAATAAATTTAAAAAATACGGAAACATTTAGTTTTCATTCCCATAGAGGATGAGATTTTTTGTATAGGTTTATCAATACTGAAAAATATTTAGGTCTATGATTTGCTTAGTCAAAATGCAAGCAAAAATTTAAATGAGAATAAGATAGACAGCTCGTCATAAGGTACGTTTTTTGGCTCATATGTGGCGATGGAAGCAGATGCATGCATGGTCCCTTGAAAAGTACCTGAGGATTATTTATTATTTACAATAATATTTTTTGATTTAACCATGGAACATCGCTATTGGTAAGTGACGTATATTGCTAAGCATTGCCTTAGTTCTGTACGTTGCCGATAATAAATGCAAGCTCACTTTTTTATTCTGATATTTTCATGTTTTCTTCTGTAATAGTAAGTATTTTGGCTATCGGTTCCGTTTCTATCTACAATCTCAGCTCAAAGGTAAAACTAAACGACGTTGAAACACAACTACACCCGAAAATAATCCTTTCATCTATATTCCATAATAATAAGGTCTTTTATTTTTTAATTCCATAAATTGTACTTTTAATTTCATACATCATTTGGTTATCAGGATACGATAGGATAATCTTACCATTATCAGATCATCAATAAAACACAAAGGCAATTTTCCATTTGGATGATAAAATGAAGCTCCAAAAGATGGAAAATTCAATATTGTTCTTGAACCTATATTATTAACAGAAATTGAACAATATATTTTAACATCAACTTATTACATGAATTACCCCTTTAAAATTTCTTTCCCGGAATAGAATGAACTCGTCTGACGGCAAGTGAGACAAATATTTGGTGTTGGAAGTGGACGCAAACAGGAAGTGCTCAATTCGTTTTGTGTGAACAGTGAAAACTGTAGCTAATGCTGGTCATCATTTTTCTCAATAGTAATAACTATTTACAATAAAATACTATTTATAAGTAAATTTAATATTATTAAAGACAAAATTGTTGTGTTCCGACAGTTTTAAATATCATGTTTGTATTTAATTTAAGCTTAAAAATCCTAGTTATATCATTTTTGTAACCGACACTTCATTTGATATATGTGGATTTTATTCATTGGTTTGTCCCATTTCGAGTCATTTGATTATAATGGAATATTATTACCGAAACTTTTTATTCCACTCCGAAATTCTAGCGAATTTAACCTTTACGTTATACACCGAGTAAATTCCCAAGAAATCTTACCAACGCTGTGTAAACTACACATTTAATTCTGTTTATACAAAAACAACTACGAAGCACAATAAAAACTTCCTGAGATCCTGTCTCAACTCTGATGTGTGCCTGACTGAGCCAAAAGCAAACTCTTGAGAAAGCATCTCAATCTTTAGGGGAGAAGTATGTAGACTTGAAGTATACCAATTGTTCAACTCTAATGACAAGGTAACAGCTGAAGGTTTCCAAATTAAAATATTTGGAAAGTGCACTCTTAAAAACTGGTTTCGGCACAAGTGCAACCACAAAATTTGGTTTCGGCAAAAATGCGGTTTGAACAACTTACTCCAGCAGAAGTATTTTTGCAACATATTCAAAAAAAGGGAATTTATTATTTATTTGATCATTTTGCAAACTAAATATTGTGCTGTAAGCCATATGATTGATTTCAATATTTTTTATTATGTTTTTTAAAAGAATGAGCAAACCAGGGCAAGACACACATATTTTCGCTCTTTAATTCAGCTGACAACTAAGCATTTATATTTTTATTGGTTTAAATACTTATCCACAGTACAACCGTTTACTGAAACACGCAATCATTGGTATTGCAATGACACAAGTTACTTTAAGTTTCCACATTTTTCATAATAAATTAGAGTTTTATAAACATAACTGGGTTCATCTTCGAAACCTTAAAAAAACCAACTATAGTGATTTATTTTTAAAAAACAAACGCTTCGTTTCTTAATTTTCAAGATGCCACCGTCAAGTCAATGAAATAGTTGGTGTTATAAGTGGATGTTCAAATAAAAAGTTCGCCCGACAGTGACGTCGTTGTCATCGTCTTGCATGGACAACAGAAACAGTCGACAGAGATTACCTTCATCTTTCTCAATTATAAGAAGTAACAGTAGAAAAAAATAAATTTGATTAAAATTTTATTTTATAAATAATGTCAACTGTGCTCTGATGTTTAATATATATATATAATTTGTGTGCTCAGTTAAAGTTTTCACCAAAGATACTTTAATCAAGTTTTTAGCCATAAACGTATATTAATTGAATAAAATATATCTATGAAAACACAATATTTGGTTTAAATTACAATTTTATTCATATGCTGCGCGTGCAACAGAAATGGCCAATCTACTTTAACACCATACTATTTTTTGCTGAAACATGCAAAAATGACGTTGTAATGACACAATTTACTTTTTTCTTCTATATATTTATAATTAAATTAAATTGAGGCTTCAATAATGTTTTCCGTAAATTATCTGCCATTCAATATAACATATTATGTAAAAATTGAAAAAATTTTAACTCTACTAACGACAAAACATATAACTAGTAAATGGCGTTATCAATTGAAGGTGAAGTAAACTAACTTGAGGTAATCCCAACTACTTCCCGAAGGTTTAAAGTAAACCAAATAACAGCCATTTGTAGCTAAACGATATAAACTAAACCTTAATATTTAATCAATAATTTTTAAACTATAAACTTTCTTTCCTCAAGTGAAGGTATTGCACCGTTGTCTTGTAGACTGTGAAACAATCTCTGATCAAAACATATAATAAATGGTGCTACATCGTCACATTGACTTTGAATTCTTTCACTATTTGAAATACAGGATTGGAATAGTTTCATGGCGTGAGAATTATAGGTTTGGTGATTATTTCATTCTATTATTTAGGCAAATATTTATTATGATTCCGATTTGTTCAGGTTGTAATTTTACTTGACCGTGAACTGCATTCAAATTAAATCTAAATCTAGCTGGGAAGTAGTCATTTAAAGCTCAAAACATGCAATAGACGGCGGTATATCGTCGTGTTTACCACAGAAATGGTCACCACATGGCCACGCGTCGGTATACCACATGCTCAGCTGTGATAGGACGTGTATTGACAGTCTGTCCTAGTGAATTAATTTAACCCAATAATTAGTGATTGGTAGTGATTTAAAAATTACTAAAAGCACTGTAAACACATATTGAAGTATCGTGGTTTAATAAAACGAGTGTATTTTCTCGAAAACTCAGTTATATTTAATAGAAATATGATGTTTAAAATTTTAATATTTTGACCATGCCCTTCTGTGTTTACACACTCAGCTGCGAGTTTTAGTCCCATAGATGGCTGCTGTTGTTTACCCGTTGGCTCTGTTCCTGCACTACCCGGTTTACAATAGGACATCTGGTTTCGAACTTGCTGAATAAGCCGTTCAGGTCAACGCATGAATTTGTCGCGCTTTTGACCTGTCTAAAAACGGTTTTGGAGTGGATAAAACTTAGCCGAGGCAAGTTAATTAAAATACAGTAATCCATTTTAATTAAAACTAGACATCAAACTATCGGTTGTAATGGATTTTAAATGGGTACCCTGTTCTATTTCCGAGATGAGAGGAATGTTCAAAAGACCTGCTGGAGAAGTCAATGGGAAATCTGTTTTCGTGACCTATGCATGGACCTGCTGCCATTGTCTACAACCACAACAGATTACTGAACATTTGAATCAAGATGAAGCGGAAACGGAGGAGGAGGTGAAGTCATCGTTCTGTCAAATTAATGACGCCTATTTTTGTGACAGTGATGATCGTACGCCTGATTTGAAGGAGCCTATCAAATACACGAATATTTTACCTCAAGGACAAAAATTATTGTACTTAAACGAGAATGGTGTCAAATCTAAGTTCGACGAAATTAGGAAGCTATTGGTTAATGAAAATAATGTAATGCTTTTTGGTGTCTCTGAAAGTAAACTATGTACTGATAGGGATCATCTTAATGCTTATTTAGTTCCTGGATACAATACTATAAGAAAAGACAGATTAGGGAAAGGCGGTGGAACGTTAGTATTTATAAATGAAGACTATAGTTTCGAACAATGTGAATTAAACTGCACGGTTCCTGGCTACATTGAATGTACTGTAATTAGGATAGCAGGAAACTTTATGAAACCATTATATGTTTGTATAATTTATATTCCACCAAACGATGTAAATGATTCGTTTGAATTTCTTGAAAGTTTATTTTGTTTCTTACGTTCTGAAAAGCAAGAATTCATAGTAATGGGAGATTTTAATGTCGATCTCCTTAAATACACCACTGAATCAAAGAGAATGTTTAGTATTTGTAATGAATTCAATTTATGTCAAATGATCAGTGGGCCAACTAGGGAGGCAATCAGAAATATGGGAACGTGTACCAAAAAGACAGCAACGTTAATTGATCATGTGTATGTGTCAGACAGGGATAAAGTTCAAAATGTAGAATCAGTTTGTTTTACATCATCTGACCATAACATGCTACAAGTTATTTACAAAACTCAAAAGCAAAAGCCACCCCCAAAAGTATTAGAATATAGATGTCTTACTAAAATCGACATTCAAATGTTTAGAGAGGATTTTATTAAAATTGACTGGAGCTTTATTGAAAAAGACTCCATTAAAGACGTAGCGGCAGATTTTTTTGAAAAAGTATTAATGTCTTTAATTGATAAGCATGCTCCTTTAAAAAGAAAATTAATTAAGGGCAGAAATGCTCCGTGGTTTAGCAATGAATTAGTACAGTTATGTAATTACAGAAATCAACTTAAAAAATTGATAATGGAGAGAGGAATAAGTGAAGACGAGCAAAAGTTAAGGTCAAGTAATTATAGCAAGATAAAAAATGATTTGACAAACAAAATAAGATTAGCAAGAAAAAATTTTTATTTGAAAAAGTTTGCAGAAGTAAAGGATTCCACTGATGTGTGGAATGTCATGAACACCATGATAAATTTTAGGTCAAAATCACGGAAAAAAATAGTGAAATTAGTTGATGAAAAAGGAAATTTATATGACACAGACTGTAAGATATCAGAAAAATTATCATCAGAATTTCTAGTTTTAAATGCTAAAAGTGATGTTAGAGATGTAAGTCGTGAATTAGAAATGTACACTGTAAGTTTTAACCAATCTGATGTAAGTGACAATGATGCTGCAGATAGAATAACTGAAGAGGTTGTTGTAAATGCCATACAATATGTTAAAAGGTCAAAAAACACTACAACAAATGTACCACAGTTTATCTATAAGCGATTTTTAGCGTATGTTGCTGTTCCGTTGAGAATAGTTATATTAAATATATTTTTAACTGGTATAGTTCCGGACTCATTTAAGTTAGGTTATGTGACGCCACTGTACAA
>JAQFYG010003420.1:0-12584 GCA_034694325.1 Entomobrya corticalis | reverse complement strand
GATAAGAAATCGATTTTCATTATTATTTAAACATTTCAAAATTCAAGTACAAACTTTATTTTGTCTATAAAAATCAAAACAATAAACTGAAACAACGACTGGAATTTTTAAGTTTTTAAATGCTATGTCATATAGCGTTAAAGAAATTGACTACTCCGCTAATAAATTGACATATAAACTAATGATCAGATCAACTATTTAATCTAGCAGATTGGACTCCCAAATTTTCCACAAATCAGTCACAATAAATATATTTTTGTTACAATATTTTTACTAAAACTCTAATAATTTTCTTAGTTTAGCACAATAGAGATTCACAAGGAAGGTATGTATTTAGGTATATATTTAACCAATATCACAGTTAGTTACGCGTGCACATTTTCTATACTACACATCTATCTAAAAATCAAATTATGAAAACAAAATCATTATATTGTAGTGCTAAACACTGCACTGGTCACTGATATGAAACAGTAAAACACCAACTTATAAAATTCAGATGAAACACTTTCTGACATCAAATCAACAGATTGATCACGATCAATAGTGTAATATATGCTCTTAAAACTTTTCTATAGCCATTCACTCGTTTATACGTGCACTCATGCTTCATTTATCACTTATCACAGTATTTTTCCGAAGTGTCGTTGAATAATATTTTGTACAAACGGATTTGTATACAGTTTTTAATAAATTAAATACGAACGAGATCTCCTTGTGCGATATGGTTAATTTTAACATGAAGGCGGATCTGAAGAGCATGATGCAGTACTTATTGGAACTTCATCAGGATGTAGATTATGTCTGATACTGGGACGCTTTCCATTCGTTTGTTGATGACTATTTGGATGAAGCTGCTGTGGAGTATGAAGATAGTGGTTACTGTGATGATGATTGTTGGGATGATATGAATGGCCACCTGAGTTGCTGGCGAGGGTTAGAAATGAGCTTCGATTGGGTGCCATCACCACCTCTTTTGTGTTCTTTTCCGGTTTGAAAAGGACAATGTAGATTTTGGGGAAGAAGAGACAGCCGAGTTCTACCAGACCACTGGAGATACATAAGAATGGAAACAAGGATATACATATGTGAGCTATTATGGATTCTTATGGATGTTATAGATTGGGGCCATTTGACTGCATAAATGTTACCGTTTTATTTTAAACTATGAAATAATTTTAAATAAATGTCACTATTTTGATAAGGAAACTAATATTGATTATGAGTTAGTCGTTTTGTGCTGTATACATCATACGTCGTTGGAATCTATTAGTATACTTTGGCATATTATAGACAGTTTTAATTTCGTGGCGTGGAACTTTTACTATTCCAGTTTGTGTAATAATAATAATAATGACGTGTCTTTATTATTATCTCAACTAAGATAAGATAAATACTTACTTGGCTAAGGAATTAAGTATTTTTATAAAAATACAGTGGACGTTACCTGAGAGAAAGTGAGATGGCTAGAGTCACCACACGCACGCTGCTACTTGAGCTGGTTAAATAGAGAGGAACAAACGCCAGCCAAATAATGATGATAGTGTAGTTAGTAAACGCAATATATTTAGTCTCATTAAATCCTTCAGGACACTTCCGGGTCTGTACTGCGTAAATTGTACATAATCCAATCAGAATGAGTGGATAAATAAATCCAATCATGTAGTTATATGAGTCCACTCCCTGAAATGAAGCAAAAAATTATAGCAAATAACATTAACATTTTTAGTTTGAATTATTATTTTTTGTGTCTACACATTTTAATTTTTACTCAATTATATACCTCGCAAATACGCAACTTGGTATGTCTATCAGGATACGTATAAGTTATTTCCGGAGGCATCCACACCATCCAAACCATATTGATTATCACTTCAACACTTGTCAGCAGTCCCACAATTATCATTGATGATGTCGGACTAATAAACTTGGTTTTTGGTACAGAAGGTCCCGACTTGTGATGAAATATCCTGGCAATTCTATTAGTTTTTGTGGCTATGCTTGCGTAACAAAGTGTGGGACAAAAGCCGAGAAAGAAACGCATCACGCCACAGGTGAAACGGCTGGGTTCGGCTACGATGAAAAATGTTACGGAGAAAGAGAGAAGAATAGCAAATAATAAAACAAAACTGAGTTCTCGACCAGCCGCTTTGATAATTGGAGTGTCGCTGTAGCTCCAGAAGACGAGACCAACAAACAGGGTTACTAGAATACCTGGAAAATAATGAAGGAACAAAAATTGGTTTTGATAATGTGACATCAGACAAAAATGAAGGCGAACTGAATTTGTTTCTGCTTCAGAACCCTTTATTTCAGCCTATTTTGTTCTATTAAATATTTAGGACACCTGCCTGTTAATATTTATCTCCATTTCCTGTCATTTGACATCGTATATATTGCAAGCGGGCATTGTTTTAACCTATTTTACTCTGATTCACTATAAGAATATATTTTATAGATTTCCCTGGAGACTTTGTGCCGCCAAGAACAGTTCATTATTTAACAGGAAGCAAGTTTAGGTCACGTTTTATAACATTTGTGCAATATTAAAGGGGAAAGTGAGCACAGTTTTATTTTTTTATAAGCCCACTTGTGAAATTCTCTTGAGAATTAAAAAAGTAAAGTAGACAACTATTCTCACTGGATGTTTTAGTAAAATCCTGTTTTTCGTCTACAACGCAATAGTTCAGTTACGAGAATTTTGAAAAAATGCACAAACAAGTTGAATGAAACGTAATATATTCCAAATAATTGTATTTAGTTCTGTTTCTAAAAATACATTGTTGTAAAGCATTTTCCTAGGAAATGGGGATTTATGCAGTTTGACAGAATAACCTGGTATAAAACTCAAAATAATGGAACGCTATAATATAAATACCCGGATTACAAGTACAACTTATAAATCTTTTCCTTACCAAATGCTGTAACCGTGACTGCCCCAATAGCAAGCGGATTCTTGTAGTCGATATACGTCTCTGGAATTGGCAAACAAAAGGAATGTGTTTGATCTGGAGAAGAGCCTTGTTTGCACTCTTCACAGTGGAATTCATCAAGTTTTATGTGGTGCGGAGGACAATCCCGGCATTTCCAACAGCAAGTGTCATCTCTCTGTGTAAACATTTCAACAAAATAATTATCTAAAACTATTTGGAAACGCAATACAAATTGTATATAAGCCTATCCTGGTTGAATAGCAATATGTTCAATTTTAGGACGATTGAGACTGAATAACAAACAAAAAGTGTTTATTGGATTCAGAGGAAAAAACTTTTTTTGCTCTAACTCAAAATCAGACTCAATGCATTTGAGTGTTTTCTCTATAAGTTTTCCATGTTACAAAACAAACAAAAAATAAATAGGTAATTTAGTTTGAGAGGAAAAATGCTTTATTTTTTTATTTTTTAACCTCTCGAATTTTCACTTGATGACTTTCACATGGCGTTGCACAAGTAGAGATTGGATATTGCAGATGGCCTCTTCGATAACGAATGGTGTCATCGATTTCTAACACCAGCTTGTTGTTTGGTCCCACTGCAGAAAACAAACAAGAAAATAACAGAATGTCACAGAGTTAGGCAACAAAAGATGAGAAAAGGGTTTTAACAAAAAACAAGAAGTTGGACATTAATTGAATTTTGACTTTTTAGGTTGATGAAGAGGATGCCGGTACGTGACATTTCCTACTTTTCTTGTCAGTTTAGATGAAAGAATGAAATTGTATAAAAATACAAAAAGTTAACTAGAAAGATGAAAAAGAGGGCAACCGGGTGCATACATCCGTCCATTATCACAATGGGAAAAAATGTCGGTATATTGGTTTTAGCTTTACTGTAAAAATCTATGTAATGCCAAATATGTCGGATGTGCAATGTTACAATTTTCTTTTGTCATTTTAGTCAATAGGTTGGCTTGCAGACACATGTTTCTTAGACATTATCTGATGAAAAGTATATTAAAAACATTTATGTGAAGAACATATAATTTTTTTAGACAATATGGCTGCAGTTATTAATAAAAAAATATTAAAAAAAATATATAGCAACAAATTCAAAAGTAAAACAGTCAAAGAGCTTGCCATAAAACAAAATTTTACGTGCCTTTTCACCATGGATGTTATAAAGAACATGTCTATACTAATTACTTTTGATGATAACTGTCTACAAAAACTCATTAGTCACGAGCTAATAAACCAGCTTATAATTAGACTGGCCAGACACGAGCCATCATTCTTCAAATGTTTGCAGTTGATGTTTCGGCGGAAATTTTAGTTTCATTCAAGTGTTCTACAAACTGTTATTAGTTTGGAAAAATAAAAAATTGTTTTTGTAACGATTACATGGAATAATGTTTCATATCAATTTATTTCATATAGAATAATGATTTGTTCAATACTTTTCAGATTATTTATTATTTTCTCTATCCATCCATAACCACAACTACCAACGCATTGCTGCTAAGCAACAATTTACCATAAGACAAGCTTGATCTAACAAGTTCACTGATATTATTTGAAAAATGCACTATACATTTAATAGTAAACTACATAGAACAAAAAGAAAATTTTGAGATGATTCTATTTCAATTTTCAATTGTATATTCATTGTTTACATATAAAAGCAACAAAAACGGAAAAAATGCACTGCAGCAGGCATCAACCTTTTCGTCTGAAAAGTTCTTCAGAACTCCTTTTTTTAGGGAAACCATTTCCAAAAATAACTTGTGGTTCAAGTGTACATTTACCCAAAGCAATGTGATAAATGGACTGTTTCCAACCAACTAGCAATCGATAGTAGATTTTTTGTTTTCAACAGAATGGTCCCTGAATCATTTAGTGACCTTATGCTTGATTATACAAAGAGCGACAAAATATAGGACTTACAAAAGGCTATTGGTTTTTTTCTCCGAATAAAAATATGCAGCAAATCATCTCAGAAAACTCATTCAGAATGGAATGAATGGAATTCTATTTTTTTTATTGACCTCGCTGATTTCGACATCAATTGGATAAATGTTTCTCCAATAAAACTGCTCTTTATGAATCGGTATTTCTAAAGGCTGGCTGTTTTACTGTGATAAAATTTTACATTTTATCATTTACTTAAACACTTCACAAGTTCTACAAACAAATCAGATAGGCTGAGGTAACTTGACAAAAGCTTCTGAAATCCAAATAAGAGCAATAAAAATAAAAATGTAATTCGACAAAAGATCTTTGGAAATCTCATCTCGGACATTCGTTTGCCACAAGGCTTGACATGAATCTAGATTCAAGCAGATTACTCGGAAATAAAAACTCAAAACATTTTATGAAAAAATTGCAAATATTATATATTCAGACCGGCAAATCTAGATTCATATTTCGAAATGTTAATCTAAAAAACATTGGAAAAGTATTTAGCCAATGTAAACGATATGCAATTGTTGAAACTTATGATGACATTGCTAATATATATTCCAATACTATGGAAAATAAAAAAATAAAATATGAAGGAGATTTGCATATAAGCAGTAAACCACATGAACAGATTTATGATGACTGGAGATTTTCAAAGTTGACTGTTAACGCAGAACTTTCCGAAAGACGAATTTGTATATTTTATCGTTCTGGCCTTGAGGCGTTTTGGTTAAAACAAAAACGGGGAGATTTATCTAAAAATGTGAAATTAAATTTGAGAAAATATCAAGCAAATAGAGAAATTTTAAGAAATATGCGTACTGCATTCTCGATGGATGGAAATATTGTTGGGATTTTGTATATGTTGTTACTATTTCTTGGTCTGTCATCAATAAGTTTTGTATTTGAACAACATCAGTTGATTAGCTTATGGCTAGTGAATATAAAGCTAAGTTTAAAGTGCTGCATTCTTTTGTATTTGGAGAAGCTAAAGTGCTGATATCTTAACAATAGATTGCTTTAAAATATTACTCTCGTTGAAAGTTTTCACGTGAATGAATTTGTTGAATAAACTTCTCAGTACCATTTCTTTTCATAGAATAGTAAAGGATATCATGATATGATTCCATTGCGTTTCCAATTATCTATTTTGTAAGCCCCTATATCACTAATCAGGACTAGTATTTTATTGAGTAAACTTATTTTTTTGCAAGCCCACGCCACCTTCCACAGCACCACTCATTTTTGTCTGTATTTTATTTTGTGTGTATTTTAGTGTATTTGTGACGTCACGTGGAGAACACATATTTTTGAGTTATTTCAATTAAAAATCAAAAATTTTATCATTTTCTTGTTTTATTTAACAAAGTTAGTTGTTTAGAAGTAATTTAAAGGATTTTAAGTAACATTAATCGCTAAATATCGTAGTTTGAAAATCGTGATTTTGTTCTCCGTGTGACGTCACAATCCGAATTTGACCACATCCACCAACTGACGCAACCTGTAGTCTATTTACACCCTTGTTTTTTTGTAAATTTTCCTTAAAGTGGTTTACTCCAATATTAGACCGACATCATGAGATAAAGTGATATAGGAAGAACGTTCACATGCAATGAAAATTAATTTTAATGGTATAATCACTCTAACCAATTTCTACGATATCTTAACCTGTTTTATTTACTCTGAATAATACGCCAGTGAGCTAATTCGACGACCTCAGTGCAAGTCCAATAACAAAATAAGTTCATAATATGAGAAACGGCATATAAGTAAAACATAATGTCAACGATTGCTTAATGTGTTTAATAAAACGTTATAAGCCACTTACATGAGTAGTTTCCGACCTTGTGCCAACTATAAGTGCTGTTGTCCGAGTTTTTCTGGAAGTTGACTATTGTGTAGCGAATAGGACCATCTCCATTAAAGAAGCGAAATCGATTCTCCTCCTCGTCAACTACAATTTTTTTCGTGCAGACGATGATTACATGAAATAGAAAGAAAGGCAAATAAAAAACGTAATAATTTTGCTGTCGCTTCAGAAAAAAGGAGTCGGAGCATGTCTAAATTAATACATTTACTTTCACCACCAGCTTTTATCAAATTAAAGAAAAAAGTTTTCCCCAATGATTATGATGGCGTGCGGGTAATTTGATTCTATTACGAAATAAAACACACAAAAAGAGAAAGTTTGCTTTTGTTCCTTTTTATCTTTCATTTTTCTTTGAGTTTCTTATAACTTTATTTTTTTACTTGGATACCAGCAAATAATAGAAAATTTCTTTACCAATTTTCGGAACTGAAGAAGCAGAAAAATTTATTTGAAAATGGAAAGAAATAGTTTAGATTTACTAATTTGTTTGAAATAGTGGAGACGAGACCTTATCTTTTGAGTAGAATCAACGAATCGGAAAAGGTTGATATTAAAATATTTTTAGGGGGCTGTTCATAGAAAAGTTAATATTTTCGCGTACCTTTAAAACTGGCATTTTTGAGATATTCGTAGACCTGGAGTCCGTCCACATGTTTCATGGCGTCGCAAACGCCAGGAATTCCATGACATAATTTTTGGTGCATGTTGTGCAGACTAATGGCAAACGCATATGCAGCATCCCTAACGAAATGGACGAAGTTCTGTTGAGAATAGCCCGTCTCTGTGGAAATACGCCTCCTGTTGAGATTACAACTTTGCCTCAGAGAATGTGCAAGCGACTTGGTGGGATTCATGGTACAACTGGGAATTAAATAATAATAAAAAGAAATGAAAGTTTTTTTATTGAGTGCAAACACGTGTTTTGGCTTTATTCTTATTGAGTATGTCTGCGTGATCTGACTGACTTACTTGAAATGATCTTCCCAGAATTCGTGAAACCAAGGATTAATTTCCGAGTGGTCGATCGAGAGATTGGTGAAGTATTCATCGAAGCCTGTGATGCTGCTTACGAGCGGTTGAATGGCTATGGCACCTTCCAGCGTGTCCTCGATACCCTAATTGTTTATCAAGTGTATAGAAAACGGGAGAAGAAAGAAAGGAAAGAGTTTATAAATTTAGGACGATGAATGTGTAATCGGGAATTGTACACGTGTAATAAATCATATATTTTATTTTAATTGGAAATAAAAGGCAATATGTATTTTTTTCTGTTGTAGTTTTTATGACTAGCATTTGATGAAAACAATTTTAAAATATGTTCCATTCATTTAAATAAAAACAATTTTATCTTTAAAACAAATAAAAAATAAAAATTTATTTGTTGCATTTTGATGTCATTTACATTTTTGACAGCAGCGCAATTTTAGATAAATTACTGCATAGATCAGATAGTTTGCGGAGGCATTAATGAAATTAGATCAGATAATAAAATGCGAGCTATAAATCTGAACCTGAATGTGAGAGTTGAAAAAAGCACTCTCCAAACATCACATTCCTAGTAAAATCTTAGCACCCCTTGCCTTCTAGCGGAAAATAATTAATTTAACAAAGCAATTAAACAGATTTAAATCAGAAAATGATTTGGCTTGTGTTTTTATTCCTGTATATTGCCTATCATTAAACAAACACTTGAAAATACCTAGTGCGGTAGACAAAATTCCAGAAAAAGAAGAGTATCTCTCAGTTTGTGGAAAATTCTAAAAATTTTACTCAGAAAGGAAGCCCAAAACAATTTGCTTACTACAAGGTAGGGAACTTGAGTATGAAACCGAAAACTATTTCCCTCTTTATATTGCTAATGGTAAGATCACAAGTGTTCAGAGTTTCTAGTTTTTACTGTATAGTCCTTCAGCTTTGAGTATATTTTCTGATTTTTAATGAATCGAGAGAAACTTGAACTTGTAGACACAATTACACGATTTCATACAAGACTTTTAAAAAGAAAATTTATAACCATAAAATTTTCCCTAGTATGTTAAATATGAATGCCCAACAGTAATATTTACTAATTTCGATGCAATAGTATCACTTATAGATTACAAATTAACGTCGATCCATGATGATTAGGAAGATAAATAAGCAAAGTGTAAGTGTAACAGTAATATATTGATTTATTGATCTTACCACGGCCACAGATCCTCTTCCAGTCCATCCATCAGTTCCAACCCAAACATACTTCTTCCCTATTCCCAATCTTGTCGCCGCCTGCATCAACAGTCCAGCGTTTTCTTTCTCCAGAATCAAGAGAATTACTACAGAAACAAGACAAGAAATACATCATTTTAAACAATGTAGGTATGTAATTTTATACTTGTGTACTTGAGCGGCATATATCAGATGGGTATAAATTATCACTCATTTCGGTTTTTTACTTAAAACCCTAAAAGGTAAGGAATAATTTTGGAAAATTCCCGCAAAAATCTCAAGTTCAATGTCCAGAGGGGGTTTTATATTCCATTGTATTTTGTTACAAGCCGGGTAATAAGTAACATAAAACGAGATAGTTAATTGACTTTCTTTAAGTTTCTTTCGTATCAACTTACCATTTATCTCCGGTTTGCTCGCAATTGCCTTCATAATCTGTTCATAGTCAGGTCCCTGGAACTGGTATCGTATTACTCGGTGCGGAGTGGTGAAGCAAATTGTGTCGTTCCGGGCAAGGTCACGAAGACTTTCGTAACAGTGGAGCCCATATTCACTGTCCGAGTACACTACTGCTACGTAACTCCATTTAAAATGTCTGTGAAAAGTTAAAACATCAAGTCGTAAATTTAAAGTAACTTATGACGCAAAACATATTCAATTCACAATTTACTTCTTTATTAATGCATCGCAATATGCAGGATTTATGATTTAATATACATAACAATTAGTGTAAATTAGGTTTTACGTCAATGGTAAATAAATTTGGCAAATCTACACAATATAATTTTTGCAATAAACGGAGAACTCCCATAATCCCGTTTCTGCCTTTTTTAGAGAAAATCCTATTTCCATGGCTCATTAGTAAAACACTTGTATTCTAACAAAACGTTACTAATGACGCAACCCATCTACATAATTGGATTAAGCTGTCATGAATCAAGGGAAATGAGTACAGAATACATAGTTGATGACGAGGATGATGCAATTTTGCAAGATGCTTTATTTATTAGTTAGTTGAGCATTTTTGCGCATATTGGATTTGCATACACATTAAGTGTAATGTTACAAAACATGAAGACTTTTTTTCACAAAAACGTAGCTTATGAAAGACGTTTTGTTTTGTATAACGTTTGAACGTGTAAAAGATTGGCTGCATAAAAAATACGCTATCGGATCCTAAACTCGAGACCCAGCTAATAATAGGAAGAAAAATTAATGTTTTAATATAAAAATCACTAATAATAGGTTAGTAATAAAAAGGCTTATATAAGACTTAAGCTTGTTTTGTATTGATCAGAAAGCATTGACGTTTATTCAGAAATTTTTGCAACATTCTGGAACATTAAGTAAAAATAACAATGTAGTGGGCGAAATAACATGGGTGAAAAACGAACATTTCTAGAAAGAAGACAACATGTTGTAGGTTATAATTGTATATTAGCTTGTTAGATTGCCTTACGAAATGGTATTCTTCTTTATGGATCAACTTTCTTCTGGAAAACTCCCGAAGAATCTATTGTGGTAACTTTAGGAATGCTTATTTAATCTATATGTTATTGAGTTACTTGCTGTTTACTAAAGTTATGTAAAAAAGTATGCAAAAAGTTGCTGACTAACTGACTAAATTTTTCTAAAATTTTTGCATCAATTTACGGATGTAATAGAAACGTAAATAACCTGAAGAAACGGAAACGTGTTCGAGATTCACATTTCCGATGGGAAAAACCTATGTGTTTTATGCGTAAACTTTCTATTTCCAGAATTCTTGTTTTCTTCTAATAATTTTCTGTAAAATGAGAAGTCTGTAGTGGATACCACCATTATATTCAAGTAGCATAATTTGCATAGACTTTTTCCCATTTAAAGCTGAAGTTAGTTCAAATATTTTTTTTTCATTTTTCTAACATCGACTTAATGAGTTGCGTCATCAGGAGGATGAATAATAATGAATATTATGATCGTTGCTGTGTATTAACTTTTTTGAAATTTATGAGAAACGTGACGGTTATGTTTCATCATTTGTGTAACGTTTTAAAACAGCCCAGTTTAGTTTATATTACCAGGTAACAGACATTTAACTGGCGTTTGGCAAGTATTATAATTTCAAGTATTTTCGATACTTTAAGTGTTTCCCTGATCTTTATCATTTTGTCATTTTATACTACAATATTCATTCATCTACTCACCTTCAACTTCTTCAGAGATCTAAGTTATAGGTGATCTAATAGAAATATGAACAAACTAGAACGGAGAACCGGAGATATCTTGAGTTCAGATTGAGTTTGTTATGAGAGTACCTTATCTCGTTGACAATTTCCCCGTTGTTTTCTTATATAAATTACGCTCAATACTGCTCGATTTTTAGATGTTACGTTCAAAATTCTGCTAAAATATGATGTTTCCATTGAAATAAAGTAACCAACATTTCTTAACATGGCACTCATAGCCTTCCATGTAAAATTACCAACATTGCCGTTCTAGTTTATTCGTTATTTTAATAGTGATCTAGACTGCACGATTTTAATTTACAAAGGCTTCTAACTTGCTCAACATCACATAAACTAAATTTGCCACAATAACGCATGAATCAATAAATACAAGTTAGTATTATTTTCATGGAAACAATGAGCCATGGTTTGGATTACGCCACAAATGCCGGTATTTCTCATTATCTTTAAAATATTCCTATCCAATTTTTTATTTTTATTCATAGAGCAAACTATAATCGAATTGGAGATTTAATCCCCTGTATTTGCTTAACGTTATATTTCACTCTCTCAAGATTTTTGACTGTTGTTCTGATTTTTACAGTTCTACATTTTAAGCTATATATTACCAAGCTTATCACAATATCCCTTATACCAACGCGGATCAGAATTCTGTACATTTCTATCCCTTTCTTCTGCTTTACCTTTTATAAAAAACAGTGAAAGTGTAATATTGGACAGAGTTATCAGCCTTAAAATTTAGTATTGTAGATTGTTCAAATAGTGCTATTGCCAATATAATTAATATGTGATTATAATGAGATCGAAGTTTTCAGGTACGATTCTTAATTGGAACAGGGATTTACAATTCACTAGAGATTGAAAATAGCCCATAGCTATAATAACGTAATACTGTGGAACTGTGGAAATAGTACTTTGGAGATCATAACGTAGTAGATTTATAAATATATTAGGTTGTCAGGTATTATTAGAATTGTGTTAACTGGAGCAGAAACTTTATGTGTCTATTTGTGGATGGATAATGAAATTTGTAATAAAAAATCGAGAATTTTTTATTTATTTTGCAATTTCTTGACTCACCTGAGTATACCAATAAGAGCGTGAGCTTGGTTTACATCTGATGGCACAGTTCTGAAAAAGTATGGGAATCTTTCTCGATTGCTGAGCTGTGGAGATGTTGCTGAGTAGCTGATTTGTGGAAGTTGAAATAGTCTCAAGAGACTGGCCACCTGAATATAGGAACAAACAGAAAATAAAAGAAGAAAATTAATTGAAGATTGGAGAAAGCGGTGGAATGTTGAATCAATCATACGTGACTATGATTTTTACTGTTACCAAGTAAATTAGGCATATAACTTTGGTATACTTTGGGGTTTGAAAGTTTTAT